>JAUEJL010069289.1:0-16883 GCA_032274825.1 Drosophyllum lusitanicum | reverse complement strand
TATATATATATTCCTTGCGATAAAATGGTATTTAAATGATGATATATCACGAAAGTATGATAAATAGTACCTAAGTTATGCATTTTGTGAATGTTAGGTCATAAAAGTTCCATGGCAAAAAGTTTAAGCGGAAAAACCGGAAAAAGACTCGAGTTTTAAAAGAAAATTAAAAAGTCAAAAAAGTGAAGAACGCGACACGTCCAACAAAGAAACGAATAGCGTTCCCTCAAAATTTGGCTAACTTGTGGGGCAAACTTAGCGCGACGCGACGCGTAGGGCCCTTGCTTCCCGTTACCTTCCTCGTTTCAACAATTTTCTACACAAGGAAGTCGAGTAAAGGTAAACATCTATAATCATCTCAAGGCAAGAAGCTACCTAAAAAGTAACTCTCTCACACACATTCCCACCTAATCATCCTACTTGAGCTAAGCTGTGTATCTAAGTACCGGCCTGAGTACTCAGATCTCTCACAACGCAGCTCTGATACCAACTTGTAACAGCCGTGGTTTTCAAACTTTGAGATTTACAAAAAAATTTCTACTCAATCAGATTCATCGCAACAAAAGACTTTAAAACATCATATTCATTAAAGATAAACCGTTTTAATCACCCATCAAAATAAAATCACTGTTACGCCAAAATACATCACTGTTTAAAACCAGGTTTAATCATCATAAACATAATAAACTACCCATAGGCACCCATCCCACAAGGCCAAGCACCTAAGCAACCTGCACGAGCACAAGACACATTTCAAAGAAACAAGTGTCAACTTATGCTTCGTGAGTCAGATTAGTTAACCCCAGAAAATCATCATATTAAAACATTTACAAAACATATTTAGGTTTAGGGTAGTAAATCCCAACCCGTACTTGACCCACCCGCATAGCATCGTAATTCCCTGCATGGTCAAGTATCATCGCAAACATCATTAAAAACATCATAAAGCATCATAATCATCTTTTAACTTCATTAACATCATATGCGTCATTTATTCCTCATTAATCATCCTTCTTATTGGGTTCTATCGTTATACATCGCTATCATCGCCACCCCAAATACCTCATGCGTGTCTGGCAACCACTAGGGTTCCAAGGTCCGTCCGCACTGGCACCATATGCGTGCCTGGCAACTTCTAAGTTCCAAGGTCCGCCCGCATTGGCCCAAGTTCAGAAACTGTGTCCAGCAAGTATGGTACAACGTGGGGCATGACTCCCAATTGTACACACACTCCCGTAATCTGACTGTTGTAGCTACTCTGAGATACGTCGTTTAGGTGAAAGTACAACTGGTGCCCCCATCATTAGGCTCTCCTTTCACCATCGTGGTGTCATGCATTTTGACCTCTATCGCTAGCCAAACACCACTCTAGTATACCCGCGCATAAAGCACAAGTACCCCATGTGTTGTCATTGTTATCTAGAAACCTGACAACTAACCATCACTTTGCTAGCATATCCTAGAAGGCACCCGCTTCCTACTAGGCATCATACTCCTACTAGGAGTATATCTACCCCCTCCCAAATCATCACATCAATTGATCATGATCATCAGTTCATATATCTATAGGTATATATGCATGCATCGCAAACATCGCGTAAATCAATCGTATTTCATCAATAATAAAGTAGCATGCATTACAAACGATCGTTAGTCTATCATAAATATTTGTATATGGATATATCAACTTAAAAACCGTTAATACTTTCAAAATAGATTTTCTCTTCGAGCTCGGTTTTGTAAAAGAACTGTACTCACCTCAAACCGGACGAAAAGATCACCACCGAACTAGATTTGACAAGCTTCACACACGGACCATCAAATCCGGGTCTTACAAGCTCCACAACACTCCTCGAGACCTCCGAAAACGTAGCCGGAGTCAAAACATAGCTTGAAATGGTAACACCGCAACACCCGACACTCACAAACTCACAATAACGAAACCCCAACACTAACACACGCTTTCGAGCCTTAGAATCCCTCTAAATTTGGGCAGAGTAACAGTATGAATGAAAGAAAACCGTGTGAAAATGGCTAGAATGAACTCATATATATAAACACAGTCGGGCGCGTCGCGTCGCGACCGCCCAAATCACATAAATTATGCGCATGCAAAACTCTTACACATGCAACATCTGATACACGCCAGCCCAGAACGCGTCGCGTCGCGACTCCCGACGTGTCGCATCACGGTTTTCCTCTGAAATCCAATTTTTTCAAACTTTTATTTCTTTTTCTTTTTCTTTTCTTTAATAAACACTCCCGTAAATATATACTTTTATATAAATGAACTTCATAAATACCATTCATACTCGTCTATTAATATTATAGAACGTCGATAAAATTGAGTCGTTACAACTTATCCCACCCAGCTACTCAATTATCTCTTAAAATATGATTAATTCAACTTTACACGAAGAAATAACATATCTATTGACATCTCATTTGGAGAATGTTAATATTTAATTAAGGAGGACATGTAGCCACGGTCCCCGGCCTTTTTCATGCACTATAGAATCTAGAGCGTATTTACAAAATATATTTCATTTTTTAGGACACGTTATGGATTATCACAGGTATCTAGTCTGTGACACTGATACCAGAACATCTTGGAGTCATATGTTATGTGATATTCACAGTGATTAAAGGGAAATCCTACCAGAATTAATGTTATGCTAGTTCTGAACTTAGTTCACACAGTTTTTTTTACTATAGTGCTAACGAGCTATTTATGTGATCTCGGAGTTACTTTTCCCTACTAACAACCTTCACTACTACATACTTCTCAACTGACCTTCATGAAGAAAAATTCCATATGCATGATGTTCATGACCAATCATGATCATCATGAGGGGGAGAATATTTTACAAACAATTTCTCATTAATATCACATGAGGGAAGATAATTTCAGTTCATTCTATGCTGATCAAGTAACATAAGATTCAAGTATTGAGGGGGAGCTAAAAGAAAAGCTGAGTTTAAATGTATTCAGTATATGATGACAAGTCAAGGGAGAGTAAAGAAGAGAAAAAAAGAAAACAAAAAGAACTTATGTGTAAAATTGATAGAAGAATAAAAGATTCATCCTAAAGCAAAGCTTATAAGAAGTTTAAACAGCTCAAGATCATAAAAAGAATATGATGAAAACCATTATATGCTAAACTGCTCATACAACCAAAGTTTTTTCTCACCTTTGGTTACCGGTGCAAGATAAATGGGAAGATCGTCCAATATATACAAAGGAGGAGATTGATGTATACAAAGAGGAGATCAATGTTTACAAAAAAAAGAGATAATACAAGGATGTCAAAACATGCTTCCAAGTTTAAATTCCCATCAACACTTTGAAGATTTCAAGATGAGAAGACATTCTAAAGACATCCAGTCAAAGACCAAAAATTCCATAAAAGCTTCAAGAAGAATGCAGAAAGAAAAAAGAAGATCTGCATAATTGTAACACCGTAAAATCCTAAGCCATTTTTTTTATAAAAAAAACTCGTTACGGAAGCATAATCCAAAGGTTTAACATAAAATACAAATATTTATAATCATCCACAAAATATAAGCATCGAATCATTTGTTGTGTTACAAAACAAAATGTGGTTCGTCTTTCAAAAATAAAAACAATATCAGAGCGCTTGGTCAATCTTTCGTTTAACAAAATCTAACTAAACAGCTGTAATCACCAAACCTGCAAAAATGGTTCAACTGTGGGGAATTAGCACAAAGCTAAGCGAGAGGAAGCTAAACCACAACAGCAAACGGCACCAATCAATACAAAAGGATGTAATCACATAATCTAGAAGACAGGCTGTTCGGCGCAGATCCGACAACCAATGCGGGCCAAAGCAAAGGTTTACCGTTAGCCAACCGCTAATTGGCACAGTTAGATCCCCTCCGACACAACGCATACATCGGAGGGTCTACAACTGCTCAACCAATAGCGATCAGGCCCAGTCCAATTCTACGTATAGCTTACTTCTAAAACGCTACTCGAGATCATCCCCCGAGCACGTATCGGCCAAATAACACACAAACAGTAATACAATCATAAACCATCAGACTAAATAATCTATCAATCTCAATCGCATGCATCACATCAATCATATCAATCATACTTTTACCATCCGTGAGTTTACATCCACTCACCTCTATTTCTCGATTGCAGCACTCATATATCTAATATCACTGAGAACACCAAAATCAATCTTTTGATTCATAAATATATATTCATATACATTTATATATTCATGTAAATTTATATATTCACACACATTTATATCAAAACAACGAGATCTTTTTTTAATGATATTGAAGAAAAGAGTGATGATGAAGGTATTAAGTTCGATATACATTTACGGCTTTTGTAAATTGATTTCTGGGCGAAGGAAAAAAAATATGAAATCAACTTAGTAATCGTCGTTTGCCTGTAGGTACCAAAATTGATTTAATCCCTAACCTAAAATGGTTAGTGAGATTTAACTAGAATTTAGAATTTCTAAATTAATGAAGTTTTTGATAAGATAACATTTGTGTTTAAGGCTTCATGACCCAAAGAAGGATGATGAAATACAGTGTGGTAATGTGCGAATTAAGAATGGCCAACAATCATTTTATTTTTTTGATGAACTAACTGTTTGTAATTGTGCCTTATATTACATGTGAAAAGTTCAAATTAATTTTGATTAACGATCAAGAAAAGATATTCATCAACTTTCCCAATGAGGTACATGCCCATGATGCTTATGTATCTATTTTTTAGCAACTACATGTGCAAGAAAATCCTCTAACTTCTTAGCCATTTAGTTAAAATGTTTGCATTGTACTAAATTTTTTCTTTTTATTATTCATGAGGATATTTCTTCTCGTCTCCATTATCATCTAGACATCTAGTATATTGTTGCGGGTGTAATAGTGTTAGTACTAGCTGTTAGGAGACACCGCAGTAGAAGTGTTTTCCAGAATTAAAATATTCATGTATGCGTGTGTGTGTGTGTATATATATATATATATATATTTGTATTATTCCTTCTCACGTTATTTTGTTAATGGTGAATATGTCCATTCTTCTCTTTCCTATTTACTACCATCTTGATTTTGACATAAAATTTTGAACATTGATTTTTTTATACAACAATTATGCACATCGATGTTACCATATACATAGATGAGGACTATGTAAGTATGAGAAGCACCAGGCCACCAGACATGGACTAAGAGAAGGACCAACACTTGATTTGTGTGAGCGTTTTTTGTAATTGTTGATTGGTTATCATCACCTCGATTAGTGGAGAAATTGAAGAATTGCTAATGGTGTGGTAGTTTAATTCATATTGTCTTGTAATAACTAATATCAATTTCGTTATTGGAAGCCACAAATGGGTAATTTGTTGTTAAAAGAGCTTAATCTTTGTTGTTTTTTCTTGTTGCATCCATTCATTTTGCAGTTCCTCGTGTAATATTGATTGGGAAGGCTCATCTTCTGCTAACGTTTATGGTCATCCTTTTATGAAGGTATGCCTCCCTCACATGCCTCTTTCTTTGTCTATATTACATATTCTTTTAACATTTATAAAGATAAGAATTGTAGCCTTTAATTGGAATTTTCAAATCATGTGTAAGATAGATCTAATTTGACATGATGGCAAAAAGTGTTAGTTGTAAGTGTCCTTCACAATTGAATTTGTGTGTTTTTTGAAATTGTGTGTTTAGAAAGCATACTTTGGTCATAGACTTCAAGCTATATTCTTGTTTCATTTATAATATGCAAATCAGGGTACATTTTAGTATTGTTTTATTTCGCGAAGGAACTAATGTCTTGCGTATTTATCTTGTTTGTAGATCTGGGTATACTTGAGAAATTATGCGTTCGACCAAATAATTCAAGTTGCAAGCTCATCACCGAAACAATCTCAAGATGATGCATTAAACCACACTTGATCATGAGTCTTATGAATAGAGTGGTGAAAGTAATGACGTGTCTCATGATCTAGTATGAAGGTTTAGGATTATTTATCATTTCTTAACTTTTTTCATGATATTCATGGATGCTTGTAACTTGTTTTTCTTTTTTATTTGTTTACTATTTGATTTACATTGCATGTACTTTGCTCTTATTGTTGAAACTCTTATGTTATAATATTTGTAATTTATAATTTTTTGCCAAAAAATTATCAATTTTCACATATGGATTTTGTATTTGTTTGCCCATATGAAAATTTTATTATATACATACATTGTGGACATTGACCATATAAAAGTTTTTTTTTACTAACACATTTACCTACACATAAAATTAATTTTACGCACACATATAGAAAGACACATTAATAATGGTTATGCCACATCAGCATCGATGTCATCATCCACATCATCATCCACGTCATCATACAAACAAATTGTAATACTTACATCAACACATATATCTTAGTTTTAAACACACATACATGTGTAGGTATAGCATACTACATACACCTACACATAATGTATGTGTTTGTAAAAATCTTTACCTACAGGCATGAGCCCACACATAGTTACACTTCTTTTATGTGTAGGTAAAGATAATTACTCACATATATGGAGGTTATACCCACACATTATATGTGTGACTAAACACCCTAATTTCTTGTAGTGACAATAAGTTAGATTCACATATAATGTGCACTCCAAAAGAGCCAACAAACAAAAGCTTCCATACTGAAAAACACCGGACGCGTTGCGTCCAGTAGCTCGACGCGTCTCGTTGCATTCCAAAAGTTGGACCACATAGGTCGGAACACTGAAAGTCGGACCACCAAAGTCGGATCCAAAGTTGGATCACACAAATTCACATCAAGAGTCGGTCGAAAAGTCAGACTAAATTACAAGGTCGGACCAACAGCCAAAGACACGTCACGTCCCTTACCCGGACTATAAATCTGGAAATCGACTTCTAACAATTCTCAAAACACAACTAAACAAAATTCTCAAAACACAACTATAAATCTGGAAATCGACTTCTAACCATTATAAACTTCTTATAACATGTATACAAACATCAAGAACACATCAAATCCATTTATAACATCAAAACTAACAAAACCCATATGATAAGTTCTTCAAAACTACAACAATGGTGTTCTTAAGCTCTTAAATCATAAAAACCCAGCAAAGCATAGCAAGAGTAGCATGAATCAATATACCAACCTTAGTTTGCAATAACAACACACCAATTCAACTTCCAAGTTTTCAAGTTTAGCTTGTTCTTGAGGTTTCTTCTCTTCAAAGCAAACACACATACACACACACTTACACTTTTAAGATAGTTAAGAAATGAGGAGGTGATTTTCAATTCATGTATATCCAAATTTTCATACACAGTACATATGCCTACATACAATCTCAATTTAGCTTAAGCAAGAGGTGTTAAACTCATAATCATGCATGCATACATACATACACATACTTGCTTATAACTCCTTGTACACATACACACATATTAACTTATTCAATATGAGATGTCACTTAATTAAAATATTTAATCACAATCAAAATATTTTAAACACACAAAATACTCACCGCCAACCCGCTAACGACTAGCCCGGGTTTACGGCTGTTACAATAATCAAAGGGGAAGATTGTTAAGTTCATCTTATGCTAAAAAGACGCAAAAACTTTTATTTCTATACAAAGGGGGAGAATTGTTAGGATCAAATGTTGTAAAGAAATATAAGTTTACATTGTGTGTGAACCTTGTATTAAATACAAGCTTAGGGACCAAAAATGTAATATACTCTTAGGAGTATATATAGGGATCTAACCAATGTAATTGGTGTGGATTTCCAAACTTAATTGAAAAACTAAGTGTTATCTAAGGTGTATTTAAGAGAAACCGAATTTCTCTCTATATCTTCATAGTTTGATCATTGAAATTCACATGATACTTGAGTCGCTTGGTACAAACAGTTTTTAGGGTTTAAAGAATGCATCGTTTTTAGATCTATTTTCAGATCTATTCTTGAAGACGAAGGAGGAGGAGGTAGTTACGGTGGCGGCGGCGGCAGATGAAGATGGTAACAAGACTTTCGATTACGGTATGCTCAGATCTCCGATTATGGAGGAACTGGTAGTGGTTACGATGGCGGTGACGGATGTATCAAGGGTTTCGATTACTTTGTGCTCAGATTTGATTACGAAGGAGGATGTGGATGAAGATGATAACAGGGTTTCGATTTAGTTCTGTTAGTGGTTGCGGTGTTCTTAGATCTAGTTGATTTCATAGCGGTGCTAAGATCCGGTGGTGGCGAAGGCGGTGGTCGACGGAGATGAAGGCGGGAGTGGTGGGTAGTGCTCAGACGCTGGCAGTTGTGCATAAAGGACGTCGGTGGTGTTGGATATCTACCCACTGATACATGTATTGGCATCACTATTGATGAGGCACGGGCCTATTGAGTTACATGCCAAGGGTAGATCCCGACAGCGTAACCTGATCAAGAGAAAAAGTGAGACTAGGGTTTCTGGCGACCTTCAGGAGTCGTAAAGAAGAAACCCGCCACGAGGCTTCACCACCCGGAGAAGGAGTCGTGGGGGCGTGGCCTTCACGAGTGTTTCACTGCCCGTGATAGCCCATGAAGGTAGAAGTAAAAGTGACACTTTAATCTTATTGGACCCTTTTTGATGGACCAGTAAGGGGAAGGCATTTTGGCCGACCCTGGTGTCACTTGGGCTCCTTAAAGGCCTATATATACCCTCACTTTCTCTTGTGTAAGAACCTTTTGTCACTTTCTATAACAATACATAATATACACACTTGATTCTTCTTATAAAGCTTAAGTAGGTGTATAACCAAAGGTTCTAAGTTAAGTGTTGTTCCAAAATCATGAAGCCAAGGAGGTATTCAAGAGTTTGGCTCATTAGAGAGACGGAGCTACACTAACTTGGTGTGGATATCGGTAGAGGAGCTCACTAAGGGTTCTTACACATCTTCATCTTCACTTACCATTAGAGACATCAAGGGTATGGTTCTTGGCTCCCTTTTGTTTCTGTGTTTGTTGTTGCTATTTTGCTTTGTAGTAGAGATCCTCTTAAGGATTCATGTGCATGTGTTTTGTATACCTAAAAACTTATTTTAAAACCCTTTCTTTCCGTTGCTCTTGGGTATGGTAGCATGCATGAGATTCCTTCAATGGTATCAGAGCCATTGCTACAAGATTATAGCATAAAATGGCTCAAAAAATCGATTTTTGGAAGTTTTCAAAACTGTCCAGTTAGCCTTCACGGGTCGTGAAGGTGCTCTTCACAGGTCGTGAAAGCTACACGATCAGTGCAGTTTGGGGTCTGGTTGTGAAAATGGTTTTTGCACTTCACGAGTTCTTCTGGGCCATGACCGGTCGTGAGGCCTTTGGGTTTCACAAGCGATGAGGGATCGTGAACAGTTTTTAGCCTTAAAAGAAAATTTTACAGTTTTTCGAGTCATGGTTAGCATTTTGTTATTCTTCTTAATTTTTTGGAAATCCCCAAATAGTATTTTGGTACAAGTATGGGTATGCATGGTATGGTCATGGCATTAGATGCATACATGCATACACATATATTTGTGTATATATGAATATGGATGTGAAAAGTTGTTTTACTTCCTAATGCATATGTACAAGGATTTCCTTTAGTGCCTTAAGTGTTTGACTAGGAAATTCTTATCGAAATACTTGTAGTCACGGTTTTGGCACACCATGTGTTTGTGGTTGATTGCCTTGTTTCGGTTGGTAACCTATGCCTTTGACCTTGTGGTTGTCTTGTGGTTGTTTCATTCTTTTAATGACCTAGTGTCACTTGGTTTGTAATAATTACTATTCATTCATTTGATTAATTATTTGTAAATTATTATTGCGGCTTGCATGTCATTTCATTCATCCCTTGTAGTTGTATTAGTTAGATAGGAAAATCGTGGCTTGCATGCCATTTATTTCTATTTTATGTACTTGTACTTTGGAGCAAGAAGACCACAATCAAGAATCAAGATGATGTCTTGAAGACGGTAGATCCGGGAAGGCCCAATAGAGGTGGCGGATTCAGTGGGAGCAAACTTTTGTGTTGTGTCCCTAGTAGACCATTTTCTTTCCGTTGGTTAACGGAAAGAACACATAGGTTTTGGCTTGGTTACCAACCGTTTTGCTATGTGTGAGATGTGATTTTATTTCATGCATGGTTGTTTAGGCTCTCGCATGCTAGAAAATATTTCTATAAAAGTATAAATCACAAGAGTTTTACAAAAATGGTTTATATTTCTCTTGCACACGCATATGATTAACAATCAATATTAAAGTGAAAATCGGTTTTGTCACTAAATATGTTAATCTAAAATTTAACTAGAAACAAAAACCTGTTTTTCCAAGAAACATAAATCACGCACCATTTGTAAGACGATGCCACCCAAATCTAACAACACAAAGATTGGTTGTCCAGCTTAGCACGAGTCAATCTTTGTGGAGTTGAGTGCAAGATGAGCATGGTAACTCACAAAATTGGTTGTCGAGCTTAGCACAACCCAATCTTGGAGAGTGTACTAACCGCATGTCTCAACGGGCGATTTATAATTTCAAATTAGGAGTCTTGAAAGATTGTCGAGCTCAGCACGAGTCCATCAATAATTCTAACTTGGGATTGGTGTAATAAGTGATCAAACATGCCATACGACTGATGGTTGTCGTAGGATCCCGCAAGGACCAAACAGTTGCAATAATGGATTGTGATTGACAATATTGTTGCCAACCCGAAATAGCTTCATCATGTGATCCGCGGTAAACCCGTTATATGAGGGAGTGAAATAGGGTTCTTGGCTTTGTAAAATTAATTATATAAGTTTTTTGGTAAATAGTTTTAACAAGATTTAATATCAAACTAACCAAACTTACTTTGCTATTTTAGATGGCATCTTCAAGTACCACCACCAGCAGCAATTTTCTCTACAAGTTTTCCTTCAGAAGGAGAAACTTGATAGTAGCAACTTCATGGATTGGCATAGGCAACTTAGTGTTGTCCTACGCCATGAAGGCAAGTTACAAACCATAAAGGAAGCCTTGCCTGAGCCCCCTGCGAGTAACGAAACTAGGGCCATCCGAGAGGCATATGAAAAATAACTCAAGGATAACGGAGCAGGTAACATGCCTCATGTTAAGAACCATGAGCTCTGATTTGCAAAAACAAATGGAGCACTTGAGTGCTTACGACTTGATCGTGCAACTAAAGGACATGTTCTAGCAGCAAGTGAGGCAAGGGAAGTATGACTACCTCAAGGCCGTCCTAGGTCGCAAACTCCAGAATGGTGGGAACGTGAGCGCTCACGTGTTGCGTATGAAAGTAAACGTGGAGCACATGAAGAGGTTGGGATTCTCCATCGGGAGGGAGTTAGCGGTTGATTTAATCCTCCAATCCTTGCCCAATGCGTATGATCAATTCATCGCGAGCTTATCATATACATAGCATGGATAAATCCCTAATTGAGCTACATGGGATGCTCAAGACCACGGAGTCTAGCATCTCTAAACCTAAGCCCTCCTCTTCAAATCCCGTCTTGGCTATCCATGAGGGCCGCATCAGAAAGAAGAAACCGACTCCTTCCCATAAGGGAAAGGTTGGTGCTACCAAGCCCTACCTCGGTGGCAAAGGGCAAAGGGAAAGCTCCCCAAGCCAAGGCCCCGGAGGAGGCGGATTGCTTCTTTTACGGGGAGAAGGGACATTATCGCCGAAGCTGTCCAAAGTACCTAGAGGGTCTAAAGAAGCTCAGAGCCATAAGTATCTCGGGCACCTCAAACCAAGGTATGTTCATGATTGAACTCCATCAGACTTCTATTTCTGAAGGTTGGATTTTAGATACCGGTTGCGGCACTCACATTTGTAATATGCTGCAAGTGCTAATGGAAAGTAAAGGCTTGGAGTATGGAGAGCTAGATCTAATTATGCGGAACCGCGAGGTTGTTCTAAAAAATGTAGAGATTTCTTTTAGAACCGGTTTTCCATTGTTCTTAAAAATGTATGCTATTCGCCCTCCGTGGCAAGAAATATTATTTCTCTTCATTCTTTACCATGTCATGGTATTTATGAAGTTGAAGCATACATTAAGACAAAGAAATCTATCATGAACATTGATTCTCAATCCAAAAATTGTTTGGATAAGTATTCCTTATAGCATGGTCGTCTTGCACATATAAACAAGACTTGTATCACCAAGATCCAATTGGATGGGATCTTGGAATCATTTGACCTCGGGTCAAATGAAGTACGTGAATCTTGTTTATTGGGCAAAATGACCAAAGAACCCTTCACCAGTGCCAGTGAGAAGGGAAAGGATCTCTTGGAGATTATTCAAATGGATGTGTGTGGTCCTTTCAAACATGTCACAAGGAATAACACAAGATACTTCTTTACCTTTACAGATGATTGTAGTAGTTATAAGTATGTCTATTTGATTAGACACAAGTCTGAAACCTTCAAGGTGTTCAAGACATTCCAAAACGAGGTAGAGAATCAATTGGACAAAAGGATCAAGATACTTCGATCGGATAGAGGCGGAGAGTATCTTAGTTCCGAGTTTATCGACCATTTTATAGATTGTGAGATTATCTCACAATTGGCACCTCCTAGGACTACGCAATTAAACGGGGTCGTCGAGAGGAGGAATCGGACATTGCTAGATATGGTCCATTCTATGATGAGTCGCACGGAGGTACCCATTAGTTTTTGGGGTAAGCCCACTCTCACATATCTTCGTGTATGGGGATGTCAAGCCTACGTGAGACGTGATGTGGATGACAAACTAGAACCCCATTTCAAAAGGTGTTACTTTATCGGATATCCACTTGCCAGTATTAGATATATGTTTTACATACCTTATGAGAACAAAGTTTTTGTTGCTCGAAAGGCGGTTTTCCTTGAAAGAGAACTAATATCCAATGTACCGAGGCAAAAGGAAATCAATCATGAAGAATTTCAAGGATCAACCAATAAAGAACTTAATGTTGGCACTAGCACTCAACCATCTGCGATTGAGACCATGCAAGATAATGCTGCAGTACTTCACACACTTCCAATATCTACTCCACGTAGATCTGGTAGAACTCACTATGAGCCAGAGAGATATGAGTTTTTCATATTTAAGGGTAATGAGCTATTGGTGGATCAAGATGAACCCACCAACTACCATGAAGAGATGGCGGGCCCTGACTCTGCAAAGTGGAGAGAGGCAATGGAAAGCGAGATAGAATCCATATCGGATAACCATGTTTGGGAACTGGCTGATCCAACACCTAGGTTTCGACCCGTAGGATGTAAATGGGTTTTCAACAAGAAGACCAACATGGATAAGACCTTGTATACCTGCAAAGCCCGACTGGTGGCTAAAGGTTTCACACAGACAGTGGGAGTTGACTACGATGAAACTTTTTCCCTAGTGGCCATGATGAAGTCCATTAGGATCCTCCTTGCCATAACCGCATTCCATGATTATGAAATATGGAAAATAGATGTAAAGACTACCTTCCTTAATGGGAAGCTTTCCAAAGAGGTGTACATGACGCTGTTGGATTATGCTCACTGACACACACGAGTTGGTGTCATTGCCGATGAAGCAAGGGCCTATTGGGTCACACGCCAAGTATTGGTTCGAGCATTACAAGTGGTCAAAGGAGAGAAAAAACCAGAAAATGGTTCTGGTGGGTTGAGGCACGCCCGTGCCTAGTGGGCCGACACGAGCCTAAGTCAGGCATGACTTGGGTGTGCCGGGTTGGGCTAGGCACGCCCGTGCCTTTGGCTATAACAGCCTCTTTACTAGCTTTTTAAGGCTAGTTAAAGTGACATAATGGCAATTAATTCTTGTAACTCATCTAGCAATTATGGTACACATTTGTAACTCATATTTGTGGCTCTATAAGTACCACTTGAGTGCTAGATGAATAGGTTGCTTGAATTTTTAGTTGTCATACTGTTATGCTAGTTCCTTTTGTACAAAAACACCCTCTTATGCAACGTTTGAGTACTAGGCTTAGTGACTTCAAAGGTTTGACACTTTGGTGGTGTTAAGGTAGGATTACCTTCACTCTAGCAAGTGGGAGTCAAGCACTCTTGGTGTGGACTACAATTAGAGATACACCATTTAGTAAATTCATCTTCCAAGGCACGAATCCGACAACAAGAAGAAACTAGCATCAAGGGTACATTCTACTTTCTCCTTGTTATTTTATGTTGCATTGTCATGTCTAGAGTCATAGTCCACTTGATGGGTGTTGTGTGGTTCATAGATTAAAATTATTTTATCCGCATTTTTGCTTACGCTGTGTCTTGATTGAACCACCGAAACCCAACAGTGGTATCAGAGCCATCTCTAACATGGCTTTGCATATTTGGGTTAGAAACCGGATTTTAAGTTTTCTGTCAAAAACTGGTTTTCCGGTGACTGGGCACGGCCGTACCTTTTGGGGTACGGAGCGTGCCGGCGACCAGGGCACGGCTGTACCAGTGAGGGTATGGGCCGTGCCGGAAGAAACATTTTAAAAGATTAAAATTGTTCAAACTGTATACTGGCACACGGGCTGGCACGCCCATGCCCGTCGTGTTCTTGGCCGGAAACTGTTTTCAAAACAGATTTTAATATTATATTTAAAATTCCGGTTTTCACGTATATTGGACTAGTCTTGGTTCTGGTTTTTTCCCACTATATTTTGATTTCTATTTTTATATGTTTTGTATGGCTTGGCATGAAGCGCATAAAAACATATATCTATAAGTGTATATATGAATATGTAATTTTAAAAATGGTATTAAAATTACTAATGCATATGTATAAGGATTGCTTTTGTGCCTTAAATGTGTTTGCAATCTTGATCAAAATATATATGACATGGTTTTTGTGGCACACCATGGTTTTGCTTTGGTTGTATTTGGTTGTGATTGCCCGGTAACGTGATTTGCCCATAGCCCTATGTGTTATTGTGGTTGGTTTTGGTTTTGGCCACGGTGTCGTATTGTTGTAATATTTAAATTTTGGGTGCGGCTTGCATGCCGTTTATTTTATTCTTTGTACTTGTAATAGTAGTTTATTAGGATCACGGCCTACGCGCCGTTTCCTTATTACTATGCATTTGTACTTAAATTAATTTATATATTACATCAAACCAACGGGAATAACGGCGTTGACGTCTTGGCGGGACCATTCCGGGAGCTTTTGGAGTCGCCGGTTTTGGAGAAACCCACACGTCGAGGGATCTATGGTTTAATCCTTAGATGACCTTGTTTTCCCCGTTTGGCTCATGGGAAAAACGCATAGGATATTTGGGCATGTTACCGGGCTTATCTCTTATATATGCGTGGTTGTTTTTATATATATTTTTTGCATGGATATATAGGAAATCGCATGCTAGAAAATTTTTCAAAAATATATAAACACAAAGAGATTTATAAAAATGGTTTATATTTCTCCGTGCGTATAGAATTAACAAAGTAATCTAAAATTGGTGTTATATTATAAGTGCATAAAAATTGGTTTTCTCACTTAACTTATTAATTCGCAAAATGGGTTAAAATGGTTTAACCGGAAAAACAAAATCCCGTTTTAAAATGTAAATCACGCGCCATCCGTAAGACGACACCACCCGAATCTAGTGAAACTTGGATGATTGTCGAGCTTTAGCACGAGTCATTCCTAGTGAAATTGTGTGGAAGATGAGTAAGGTTGGTTGTCGAGCTTAGCACGAGCCAATCTTTGGTCGAGAGTACCACCGTATGTCTTGACGGGCGGTTTACAATTCTTTTTGTAACACTTAAGTGGCGTCGAGCTCTAGCCGAGTCATTTAAGGGGATCAAGTTAGAATTGGTGCGAGAAAGGATCAAACATGCGAAAAGACATAATGGATGTCGATGGATCCCGCAAGGATCTAGAAGTTGCAAAATGGTTGCAATTGGTAAAATGGTTACCGGCCCAAATAGATTTGCTTTGTGATTCGCGGTAAATCCGTCATAAGGTAAGGTGAAATAAGGTTTCTAGCCTTATTTAAATAATTGGTTTTGAAAAACTATTTGGGTAATTATTTCTACAAGGATTGTATCAAAATTAACTAAAACGTGTACTCTAAAATTGTAGATGCAAACGTCAACAATGCAACACCGAATCTATCACTTCGTTCGTTCCTAGAGAAGGAGAAACTCGTAGGCGTGAACTTTGTGGATTGGCATAGCCAATTGCGTATTGTCCTTCATCATGAATCTAAGTTGCACATCCTTAAGGAACCCCTTCCGGAACCACTTGCTACCAACGCGAGTTGGGCCACTAGATACACTTTTGAAAAGCGTGTCGAGGACACAAAAGAGGTTTCTTCTTTCAGGTTATTGACTATGACATACGAAAGCAACTCGAGCATATGAGTGCGCATAACATGATTAACCGGTTGAAGGACATGTTCCAACAGCATGTTAGAAAGGAACTCTATGAGTGTGTCAAGGCTCTTGTCGGTGGCTGGATGTAGAAAAGTAGGAAGGTTAGTGTTCATGTCCTTCGTTTGAAGGTGTACATTGACCAAATGAAAATACTAGGATTTCCCATTGGAGGGAGCTTGCGGTGAATATGATTCTCCAATCCCTGCCCGCGTCTTATAACACCCGGACAACACCTACCAGTTTATTCCCGGCGCTATCAACTCCGGCGTGTTAGGTCTACAGCCCAATACACCCCAACCCTTCCCTCTCGTTCATTCCCAGAGTAGCTTGTTGGTGAGACTTGAACCCAAGACCTCAACCTTTAATACTACCCCTTGTAGAGTGATATCACCAATTGAGATGCAGCTCAATTGGTTATATCACTCTGCACGGGGTGGTATTAAAGGGTGAGGTCTTGCGTTCAAGTCTCACCAACAACCTAC
>JAUEJL010069278.1:0-16884 GCA_032274825.1 Drosophyllum lusitanicum | reverse complement strand
CATCGAGACCCATGGCTGCGAAACCGGGTGAAGGTCTGAAGCAGTATTACCAGCAGCATATCCACGACGCTCAGCTCGAGCTTCGCCAGAAGAATCACAACCTCAATCGTCTAGAGGCTCAGCGTAACGATCTAAATTCTCGAGGTACTTTCCTGAAATCCCTAATTTGAACAAACACAAAACTCTACAGTTTATACTGTTTAAATCTGTTTTATATTACTGTTTTTTGTGTTGAAAAGTTTGTTTTTTTCGATTTGCTTGTGAGTTATTCAGTATGTGAAATTGTGAATTACCTTTGGCTACTTGACAGTTATGGCCTGTTGTTCCTCTTAATAAAGTTACGGTTGAGATATATAGACGCTGATGCAAGTTTTTTTATGTTGAAAATCACATTAGTTGGTATCCCCTAGCTTTAAACTAGATTGATTTCTCAATACTTGAGTATCATCTCTTAGTCGAAGCCCCATAACCTGCTTCACTTGTGATTTTTGAACTTGAGGCCTCTGTAATTCTTGCATTTTATAAATAATTGATTTGTAAATTGTAGATTGGACAAGGTACTCAATTGCTTTTAGGATTACACCGAAACAAATGAATTTGTGTTATAGTTACAACCACTAGGGCTGCCTAAACCTTCCATACAAACGCTATTAGGCTCTCACATTCTTTGCTTCATATTTTTCAGCGCTCCCATCACCTCAGACAATATCCACATACAAATCTTCAGTCCTTCATTAGTACATTAGCACTGTAAAAGAAATTTCCCAACACTCCATCACTATTTAGTTATTGGACTTGGCATTTTAACGTCTTCATTCTTCCTAACCATTTTGTTATACTGTAATCCTTTTCATCCTTAACGCTTTTGGTGCCACACCTAATCACTCGATAATCCTTACAATTTTAAACGGTCTTCACCACCACCACTGACGACGACAACTATACCCAAAATCCTATGTGTAATACAGTAAACTATCAGGATCTAGAGCTTTGCCTAGACTTGCGTTTCTCTAGTGCTTCATTCACTTTCAATACTCACTATTTTGAACTCTTCTATCATCAAAGAGTAATCATTTTTCTCTACAATCACCTCACTGTTCACAATTGGAAACCTGTCAAACCATGTGATTATCTAGCCTCATCATAATTGTCTAAATTGATTCTAATTCTTGCTACATTTGATGTATTTTGAATTCATGTTTTTTCTGTCTATCTTATCATCCTGTATGCATCTCCTCCACCTCCTTGTCTGTTCATGATATCTTGTACAAGTCCAAATATTTATCCGTCTGACTGCTTTTACATTGTATTAGACTTTGGTTCTGGCTGGTTTATACTTCTTATTATGCTCTTTACTCTTACAATCATCGACCAGTTTGTTACATCCTTATTGTTCTTGATAGGAAGCTTTTGTACATCATCATTGGTCTCATGCCTCCTTCCTCTTACCCCTTACCATTATGTTTAGGAAACCAAGTACCATTATGGTTTAAGCCTACTTATTATCTTTTTTACTAGATAAATTAATGTTCCATAATGAAAGTAAAGAAACCGCTAAAATTATTGGAATTCAAGTTGACTCTTAGTTTTTCATTAATTTAATTCACTTACTCCGAATATCCATCTTTTGTTTTTTAGTCTCTGGTATTTGTGTATAGGGCTGCAGCAAACAAGCTGAACTTTATCAAGCAGCTTGAGTGCGGCTCAAGATGAAGCTCATTCGCATTGAGCTTTTATTGAATTCGAGCTTGAGCTCGAGCTTATTAAATGAGCTCGGAATAGATAATGAGCATAGCTTGAGCTTATAAGGGATCAGCTTGAGCTCTTATCAAGCTTTTCAAGCCTTATGTAACATGTTATATACCTATATATTTGTGTGTGTGTGTGTATAACTGAATTTGCAATGTTGTTATTATTGGATTTGATCATGGTTAGACTTTTCAACATATGTCTTGAATAATGTTTTCATGCATATTTGAAACGAGCAATGTTATGGGGTGTGTTTTTACTTCAATTCGAAATAAGTTTGGTTACCAAAAATAATTATGTATAGAGATTCGAGCTTTTTGAGCTTAGCTCGACTTTGGCGTGGTTCATTTGCAACCCTATGTGTGTATTCCAATAATCTTAAACCTGTGTTTATGAAATTTATGTTGTAAGTACTTCATGTAGGTGCAGTATAATGAATACTGAAATCCATTGTTGTTTATACAACAACAACGATACCTAATCCTACAAGAGTGGGTATGGGGAAGATAAGATGTAGACAGTCATACCTCTACTAGCAGGTAGAGAGACTGCTTCCCTAGAAAGAAGACCTCCCGCAAAAAGGAGAACCTCACACACAAAGTGTCAATTTTCATAAATATCATTATTATAATTATTATAATTAATGTTACTGTTACTGTTATTATTATATATATAGTTGTTAATACATTAAATCAATTATATAAATAAACACACATGATCAATCAAAATATGTTAATTTCCTTTTCATTTATATTTAATTTATTTATTTTTATTTCATTCCAATTATTGTTGTTGTTGTTATTTCATTCCAATTATTATTATTATTATTATTATTATTATCATTATTATTATTATGTGATTTTGAGCATTTTAGGGAAACCCATTATTTATTTAATTTATTTATATATTACAATATATATAATTTTATTAAGATATTAGAGTTTTATTTTGTTTTTTACCACTAAGTAATACTCGCACCCCTCCTTGTTGTGATCTCTTGATCGCTGAATAGCATGTAGTCGTGTTGGAGATCCTGCATCTCTGAATAGCATGCACCTATCTCTAAGCTACTATAAGTACCAAAGACATACCACATGTATCATCCATATACAAATATAAACATACACTTCCGCTATCATAAAATACTTGTAATAATTTATAAGATGTCTTGAAGTTTCTCTTAAATGAGTTTGAGTCTCTTATAAAGATTCTTTCATGTTGTGATTTCTTGATCGCTTAATAGCATGTAGTTGTGTTGAGATCTTGTATCTCTGTCTCTCTGAGTAGCACACACCTATCCCTAAGTTATTATAAGTACCAAAGACATACCACACGTACCATCCATATACAATATAACCCCCTCCCCCCACCCCACACACACACCCACACCCACCCATATACACAAATAAATATATACATATACCTACAAAAAATATATACAAAAACATATACCTACAAATATATACATATATTTACATTTATATTAACAAAAACCCCTCCTCCAAAAACACAACTAGGACACTAGCCCTCCTAAACACTATCTCTCTACCCTAATCTTAGATCTCCAAGTATTCTTATCTAAGGTCATGTTCTCGGAGAGCTGTAACTCTATCATGTCGAGTCTCAACCTGTCCTCCCGCCGCTTGAGAGGGCCGACCTCTTCTTCTCGTTCCACTCACTAAAACAACTTCCATTCTCCTAACTGCCTTTGTGTTAAGTCTCCTCTTGACGTGGCCAAACCAACGCAGTCTTTCTTCACTCAACTTTTCTGTGATAGACACAACTCCTAACGCATCCTTGAAAGCTCCGTTTGGAATCTTGTCTATACTCAAACGTGCTTCAAGCACTGCTCTTGTCTCCGAGCAAGCAGCTGATTTATCGAGTTACTTTTAAATTCCGAATGTAGATGAAAACATAAAAGATTTGTTTAAAGGGCATAAACAATGGGCTTTGGTCCATTAGCTACATTTTGTTGGGTGTTTTAATTCCGGGGCTCATAATGTCTTGTATGATACGTTAGACTTGTGATATTTTATTATTGCACTAGTCAGTAACTTTTTTTTAATGTCAAACATATAGTTAGGATGCTCAAGGAAGAGTTGCAGCTGCTTCAGGAGCCTGGATCTTATGTTGGTGAAGTTGTCAAAGTAATGGGAAAATCAAAAGTTCTAGTGAAGGTTGGTGCCGCTATCTATCTTTAGTTTCCACATGTACAGTTACATAAATGTTATTTTAAACATTTTTGTAGGCTTGTAGCTTGTGAATAGTATCAAACTTTATATCTTGCTAGAATCTACATTTACATGCTATTCTTTCCATATGCATTACCTTGGCATCTTGCCCTTGGATTCCTCACTTTCACACACTTATTGACATTGTTATAATCACAACTGAATTGCTGAGTCAGATAGCTTGTTCTCTGGATCTAATTTTTTTATTAAAATTTTACTTATTATATTTCCAGGTTCATCCAGAGGGTAAATATGTGGTTGATATTGATAAAAGCATCGACATTACTAAGATCACACCATCAACCAGGGTTGCCCTTCGGAATGATAGCTATGTCCTCCATTTAGTTTTGCCAAGCAAAGTAGATCCTCTAGTGAACCTTATGAAAGTTGAGAAGGTTCCTGATTCAACATATGACATGATTGGTGGGCTTGACCAGCAAATTAAAGAAATTAAGGAGGTTCTCAATTGCTCCTTTCTTTCATTTGACCTTGAAAATCTCATATTTTAGTGTTGATATAGATTTTTTATTCTCTTTAACAAATTTCAGGTTATTGAACTTCCAATCAAACATCCAGAGTTATTTGAGAGTCTGGGTATTGCTCAACCAAAGGTGCTCTTGTTGTTCCATGTTTATTAAGTCTCTGTTTTTTGTCCCAACTATTATATTATTGCTATATTATGACTCTTTCTATCCCCCTCCTTGTAGGGAGTTCTATTATATGGGCCACCAGGTACTGGGAAGACGTTGTTGGCAAGAGCTGTGGCTCATCATACTGATTGTACTTTCATTAGGGTCTCTGGTTCCGAACTAGTACAGAAATATATCGGAGAAGGCTCCAGAATGGTTAGAGAACTTTTTGTTATGGCTAGGTTTGTACCCCCCAATTTTATGCCTTCGCATTTTTACAATATGGCCTTTTTTATGCCTTTGCCCTTCGGTTAGTCTACCAAATGCAGAAGTAGAAAATGGGTGAGTGTGATAACAGATAAATACCGGTACTTCCTTTGGTGAATGACTAAAAGGGTCAGGTCTGTCTGGTTGATCGGAAACACATTTGTTCTATATCTTTTATTTTGTATTTTCTTTTTCTAAATACTTAGTGTACCACAAATATGATTAAGCATGAAAATAAAACTTTTGACAACTTTTAAACAATTTCTCTTTTCTTATCTGGCTATCTTTTTAGATTAGATAAAACATAACTATCATGATCCTTTAACCAAGTTTTACCTTTGGTACATGTAACCTGTATCTGTACTTGTGTTAAACTACAAGTTTTGAAATTTATATTTGACAACAAGGGTTTTGTGCTGAATGCGAATCTTATGAGGAGGTTACAAAATGTTTGCACATATAGTATCTTCGCTCAAATGTAAGACTCTTGAGAAAAGTGAACTCAAGAATACACCCTTTTCTGTGCATAGATGCCTGTAATGCTCATATGAGACTTCATGAACACACAAACACCTTGCTGTTCATTGAGTTTGGGTTTGTTACTGTTAGGCAAACTGTTCATTAAGAGAAGAAGAAGAAAGGTTGTGGTTATTTAAAGAGTAGCTAACATTGATACATGATTCTTCTTTTTGTCAACTGGGATGGAGAATTCTTTTTAAAGATTGTTTGTTCCCATTCAAAATCTCATGTAACATAACTCTTCAATAGGTTGGACACCAATGTTTTTATAAACTCTGCAGTTTCATTGTTGGGAGATCACGTTCTCCGAGTTTCTAAATCTTCCCATTGTGCAGGGAACATTCCCCATCGATTATTTTTATGGATGAGATCGACAGTATTGGATCTGCTCGAATGGAGTCTGGAAGTGGGAATGGTGACAGCGAAGTCCAACGAACAATGCTGGAGCTTCTTAATCAACTGGATGGATTCGAAGCATCAAACAAGATCAAGGTACTTTTTGCACCTCAAGCTGCAAGTGTTATTGGATGAAGCTTATCTTACCTCAACTATTTAGATGTTTGTTAGTGGTTGCCAGTTCAACCCTTTTACATTTGAATGGGTCAATTCGGGTTACGTTTGATATCTAATGGGTCAAACTGGTAAAATTTGAAAGGTTAGCTTGAAAGGAAACAAGTCAAATGGGTCACAAGTCACCCAAAAGTGCAAATGAGTTAAACTTTTTAAATCAGAAAACTTTTTAATTCAATGTTGTAATAAAATTTAAGACGGAAAATAATTTACAGAAAGATATATAATTTAAATATGTGGAGAGGAAGTGTTGCTCGTCAACGTGACCCAACTCGTTTTGTCCATCACGGGAAGGTTAGCTGTTTTGAGCTATTACCCAGCCCACCCATTTTGCCACCTTTAGTTATCAAAAAAGTCATTTCCCTTACATGTCTTTTTAATATTCCCAGGTTTTGATGGCTACGAATCGTATTGATATACTGGATCAGGCCCTTCTCAGGCCAGGAAGGATTGACAGGAAGATTGAATTTCCAAATCCAAATGAAGACGTGAGTATTAGCATCTCTTGCACAGTTGCACCTGCCAGCTTCTTTTCCATTTCCTTTATTTCTTCTCTGGTTTCTGATTGTTTCTACTCAGAGAATTTTAAGGTCTATAAAATGGTCAACAGATTGGTTCGTTTTATTGGGGAAGTGGCAATTCAAGATCATCTTTTGATGGGCCATGAATAAGTTCTTTTAGCATTATTATTTCTCTTCTCTGTGTGTGTGTGTATCTCTATAATAATGCTGGTAAAAATGTAATCAATGAACTTGTGTCATTGATGCATGATCTGTCCTATTTTAGATTTCATCAGAAATAATTTGTTTGATCTAATTTTTTTTTGTCTACTTGACAGTCGAGGTTTGATATCTTGAAAATTCATTCAAGAAAGATGAACTTAATGCGTGGCATTGATCTGAAAAAAATTGCTGAGAAGATGAATGGTGCCTCTGGTGCAGAACTTAAGGTCAGTCTCTGATTTGACTATCTATGAGTGGTCTTGGTTCACACAAGCAAGTTCAGGTTCATCTGTCATCTTCATGTTTTTCCAACTATATATTATACTGACTTATGTATGAAAAGGTCAAAGCGGGTACTGTTTTTTCTCAAACGTGTCAAACAGGTAACAATAGTGTTAACCAAGAGGTGGGTGGGCATTTCGACCCATTTATGAAAGAATGGGTTGAATCGGGTTCTGTTTCTCTTTAACGGGTAATACAACAAAATTAGTTTAAAAAACAGAAGTATCAAATGAGTCGGAAAGTCAAACGGGTGGGAAGAGTTGCCCAGGTATTATTATCATTATTATTTTTTTGGACGCACAGAACCTCCTAAGCAGTTTATTGGAAAGAATATATTAATATTGAGATAACATAAGTCTTGTAATCATATTTGACACTGATTATTAACGGATATTATAGAAACTTTGGATAAGAGGTCTACCCCATCTGGATAAAACATACTGGCTTTGATCCGTCTACCTCCCTGCACCATCCATTTTGCTACATATAGCATGAACGATACCTTTTCATTGCCTCCTGCAATTGCTCTACTTTTAAGATTTGGTCTTGTCATTTGCTTATAGTTTAATAACTCTCACACCCAATGTTTGTTACGCGAGTCCCATCTTCATTTATGGTGCAACTTGGATCCACAAATGTTAAAAGCAGTAGATGAAGATTGACATGAACAGTATGAATTGTACCCGAATCTTGATATATGTTTGACTGGTTATCTGCTACCGTTGTTTATTTTCATAGGCGGTTTGTACGGAGGCAGGGATGTTTGCATTGAGAGAAAGGAGAGTGCATGTGACACAAGAAGATTTCGAGATGGCAGTGGCCAAGGTCATGAAAAAGGATACCGAGAAAAACATGTCACTGCGCAAGCTCTGGAAATAATTGTTAACGTTTTTCTACTTTTCAAAATACACCCTTGAATTATTTCGTTACCTTTTATGCTTCCAGAAATATTTGTTCTTACTTTTTTGTATTTTTAAATTTTATTATGTAATTATAATTTCGTCCCGTTTTTTGGATGAATGAGTTTGACCGGTTGAACCGTTAACATGCTACAGTCGAAGGCCAGTCCTTGGTCATGTTTGGTAGTTGGTCAAGCTACATGATGTTTATTTGTCTTCTTTTTTCTGAATTCTAGAAGTAATACGTGTTAAAAATTACATAGAATAAAAATTTTCAACTTTTTATATATGTAATAACTTGAGAACTTAAAAGTGTTTGAATATATTTCAGGTGGAGTGTTGTGTCTGTGAACTCGTTATCAACTTAGGCCTTGTTTATTTTACAGGAATCTTATGGAATTTGAAAAAATTGAATGACATTTCTTTCCTATAGCATGTTTGGTAAACAAAAGCCGTTTGAAATGTCATTTCATGGAATTAAAAAATTATTTAAACTATGGAATGTTCATTCCTTCACATAATAAACTTTGTTGTCGAGTTTTTTTACAATCTATCAACACAATACTAGGACTTGAAATTGAAGGATTTCACTACACCTCCTTGCTTACTAGTCAAGAACACATACCTTAGAGTTGAATTCAAGCCTAAAACTTCAAATCTTCCTTTGAAATGAATCAAACACTGAAAATGGCAGCTCCTCCCTTGCTTCTCGTTTCTTCCAGATGAACCCCACACACACACACCACTCTTTTGACTTTAAAAGTCTACTAACCCAAAGTAGCAAGAGTTTTGACATATTACTCCCTTCCTAATTTGCTTATTACAAAACTCACCCCCAAATCAAACCTTAACACTTCCATATTATGTTTATTTATTATATCTTTTATTATTTATTTAGAAATTTTAAAACTTTGACCATCTCATCCTCTTATATTATATGGCATGGAATGATTTATGATATGATGAAAATTCATATAATTTATTAGCTGATATGAAAATAGACTTTGAGAAAGCCTTTGATAGCATTGGATGAGATTATTAACTAGGTGGTTTAAAATCAAATGGGTTTTGATAGGAAATATAATTGGATCTAAACATGCATCAGGTCTTCTTCAAATTTTAATTATAGTAAACGGCTCTCCAATTAAAGAGTTTGATACGAATAGGGCTATCAGACGGGGTGATCCGTATATTATCACATATTTTCTGCAGCGAAATTAAGATCTAAACACAATGGTTCGATCAAAAGCTACATAGAAAGGAATCAAATTAACTAGGAAACAATGAGGTGCAAGTATCTCTCCTTCAATTCATTTTGTTGATCATACCATATTGCTTGGACGATGGGATACAAGAGATATTGGAAATACCCACCCACTAATGGATTAACCAACCCATCGGATAAGTTTTAAAAGAAACAATAACAAGTCAACATTTTCTATTCTAGAAACAAAACGCAACACCTTAGGCGAATTTCATATCAGCCTTGGTGCTGGCTTTGGCCTTTCATGACACAACACGTTTTGAGCCACAAGCATGACAGATTTTATGAGAACTCTGCAGTTAAGCGTGTTTGGGCGGGAGCAATTTAGAAATGGGTGACCCCCTAGGAAGTTATCGTGGTAAGGCGGGGTGTTATACAAAACAATAAGCCATCTACCAGATTGGAGATCCGAGAGTTGAACATATATTTGTTTCTCAATTAATTTCTAGCTTATTAATAGAATAAAATGATAATAGCCAACAGAAAGAATGAAACGACGTCATAATGTGAAACTTGATAAATAATCACGTCACCCAAGTTGCTTGACATGTAGTCTCCAAGTATCCATTGTTTGTCTTCTTAACACTATAGGTCTACAGTTTTCCACTTGTGAAAGTTTTTTATAATATCATAAAAGCCGAGTTGATCCGGCCGATTGTAATGGAAGCCGGTTTGGAGAAAGGGTCGATAAAGGCTTGAACCAGTATGAAGAATGAGTTTGATCTGGTTGAACGATGACCTGGAATCATTACCAAACTTGGTTTTATTGTTTTTGTTTAATAACTTAAGAAAACTCTAAATTGTTGTGACAATTGTTGCTTGACCTTTGAAATATTTTTTTGTTTTTTATTCGTAGCAGTTAAGATATTTGAACTATAAATCTCTGTGTTTTGGATTATAGTTCAAACACCATAATTCCTGCAATTCTAAAAAATAGTTCACATGTCAGATAACAATTATGAAAATGATTTGTCGATTTAGGGCTTTCGTTTAGTTTATTGAATAAAAAATGATAAACTCCGGTTTGGTAACGACTTCTAGTCTTCGAGTTTTAAGACATTAAAAAAATTAATATGTAAAAAAGTGGAGACCTGAAAATAATAAGTTGAGAATAAACTGATATCTAGAGCCTAATGTTAATACATTTGAGTCACGTAATTATTTATGAAATTTATAGTTATCATATTTTTTATACTAGAAATAATATAAAAATTTAGAGAAGATATTAAAAATTGTAAGTAACAAGATACCTAATATATAATAATGTAAAAATGTACAATATTTATTTGTAGAAAAATATAAAAATTGATAACTCGTAAATAATACTTAATATACAAAATAAAAGAACTAGAATACTTGATTCGAACCAAAGGGTCTTTGTCTAGCGGTATTTGAGTTTGAAAAATGTGTTCTCTAACCTTAAGGTTGTGCGTTTAAGTCTTGATAGTAGACATATGGTATAGAATTATATAGGTGCGTGAGTTTAGCTCTTAAAAAAAAACTTGATTCGAGAAAAATACAAAATTAAAAATATTTTTCCTGGTGAATTTACGAATGCCCTTAGTTTAACCAGACTGACAGGACCAGGTTTAGCTGACTGGTTGTAGCGAAGGGCGCCATACGCACCACGTGCCGAGTAGATAAGGACCCTCCTTTCCAAAATCGGTTCAATCAGTTGACACCCCCCTTCCAAGAACGTTCTTTCACAACTCGTTGCCCAAATTTCTTTCCCCAATTTTCAGGTAAATTGATAAACTGATCAAAGAATCTTTAGAATTCTTCATCTCGTACCTCAAATTCTATGATCAGGTTTGATCATTTCTGCTTCAGTGTGTTTACATGAATTGTTGTTTCAATCATCGTTTTTCACTGTTTTTCGTGTGTTTGATATTCTAGGGTTTTTTGGTTATTGATTAGGTTATAAACTGTTAGATGAACGGAGAATTGCAGCTAGAAACGAGGGGTTTCGATAACCCTAGCGATTCAGATCCTCTGCTTCCGAATCATCAAAACGCTGATTCTGAATCACCGTCACCACCACCATTACCGGCACCGGTGGCCGGTGAGAGTTGCAGCGAGATAAAAGATGATGATGTTGAAGGTGGTTCGATAGCTACTTGTCGTATCTGCCTTGAATGCGACGGAGAGGAAGGTGATCAAATATGACTACTTTACTGTCCTCAATGTGACATTATTCTATTTTGTTTATCTTGATTTTTGATAACCGATGATGCTTCTACGGATCAGCTTTTGTTTTCCTTGCCTTTCAAAATGTTGTTTGGTTTCTCTATGTCAATTTCAGTTATACTTTTGGAGTATATTGTTTATTAGGATAAAATCAATATACATATTGCTTTTGCTTACCACAATTTACTTCTTTGAAGTATAGTGACATGACAAACGTATGTGCTGAGTAACTTGTTATGCATGACAGATCATGGTTGCAGCCATTTTATCAAAGCTTGTTGAATTAGTTTTTATCATGTCATATAGTATAGCTTCACCTATGTTTGGGTCTACTGGCTGTTTAGCTAATAGTGCGGGAATGTATAGAGTACAGATTGTTGTTACTTGGTAATATTTTTCTTTTTTGAACTGCTGTTGCCTGTTGCTACTTTGTATTGATTAAATGGTCATAGCCAGACTAGTAATGGTTATGCTATTTTTAGTGTGATTTATTTTGATGCCCCGTAGAGAAAGTTGATTGCTTGAACGGTATCCTTTTATGAGTTTTCATTTTTCTTATGAACGTGGAAGTAAGTTACTGAGTTCAGGCATAAGGTTTGTCACTTTGTCTTGCCAATTTTACAGCATAGGACATTTGACTTTTTATAGTCCGACTTTTGATATCATACCGCTAGCATTTGAAGTCTATTTGGAAGTTCTTTCTAGTTGTGATGAGAGTTTTGGGCGGTTTCTAATGTTTGTGTTTTCAGTTCTTTCTTTCTCTTTCGGGTAAGAAAGATCTCCCACAGATCGTTTTAAGTGATTACAATTTCCTTAAGTTTTGCTCTTTTGTTTTTTGCAGATGATGATTTAATATCTCCATGTATGTGCAAAGGCACCCAGCAGTTTGTGCATCGTTCATGCCTTGATCATTGGCGATCTGTCAAGGTTAGGGCCACTGTTGCTTCTATTATTTCGCAGGGAATAAATATTCTTACTGTTTGTACATTTACATATTGTTACTCTTAACAGGAAGGTTTTGCCTTTTCACATTGCACAACTTGCAAAGCCCAATTTCATCTTCGAGTTGTGGCGTTAGAAGAAAACTCCTGGCGCAAAATAAAATTCAGACTATTTGTTGCCAGAGATGTTTGCCTTGTATTTTTGGCTGTACAAACAGTTGAGTCTTCCAACTTTACTAGTTTATTTGTTTTTATAGTTGGATATAAAAGTATAGTTTCCGTTTCTTGTATTCCAGTTTGGTTTGCATGATGGAATCATTAAAAAAAAGCAAGGTCTTAACTTTTTAGTAAAATAGGTTTAAGTCTATAATTGGCCTTTACACTTTTTGATGGTTGAATGATTTTATATCACGTTGCCTCCACCCTGTCTCCTTAGAGCAGACCATAAAAAGAAGCAAGAAAAGCAAACACACGCATATATAGTTGAGTACCATGCTTGGGTATGCTGTTGATTGTCTATTCGTTACTTTGAGAATTACAAAGTTTAACTCAAGCAATGTTCTAATAAATTACTGTATTTGCTCTCATTTATGTTTGTTAGCTAGTTTTAGTGTCAGTACCCTGCTAATATAAGATGGAATACATTACTGTGTAATTTGTTAAAGTAAATGCAATCGTGGATTCATCTTGTTCTTCTAAAAGCATTCTTTTAGCATTTTTTTTCCCATCATCGAGTAAGGTGTGTGTCCACGTCATGCTTACTGCTATTTATGTATTTATCATTCCAGTTCCTTTAATCTTGATTTGTACACATGGTGTAAAGAATGAAGAATGCTAAGATGCTCTTTTTTTTCCTTTCCTGTTATAGTCTATTAAACCAAGCTAATTTGTAATGCTTGTAATTATTTTGCCCAGAACATCTAACACTTAGCTTTATACATTACCTACGTTTGTCATTGACAGTCTTAACTATGTTGCATAAAAGCCAACTCTATGGGAATCATGTGTTATACAGATCTGAAGCTCACTTTTTCTGAAGATCTCAGTATTTCACAACCAGTAGGCTTGTCTTTGATGTTCAAGGCGATGGATGTCTTTAATCTTTTAATTGCTGTGATTTGATTATAACTAAGGAAAGATACGCATGGCTGGTGTTTTAGCTTTCTTGAGATTAATTGGTTCTATATGCCCCTTCCCTTTATTGTACAAGCTTTCATCTTTTATTCAAAAAATGCATGAGTGTTATCTGGAATATAGCCTGTGTGGCTGTGCATGTATTTCCATATCTATGCTACTACCGACTTCTGAATAATTCAAATACTTCTAAACAGGTAATCGGACTGATGGGAGGCCTAGCATATCTTGCTGACAAAGACGGATCTTTCAGAGATTCATTTAATGACAGTTGGGATCGTATATTGTCAAGGCACCCAATACCATTCTACTATTGTATAGGTAAGTTTCTCCCTTTTTATCTTACAACATAAAAGTAAAAAACTTAAGATTAGAATTCAGTTTGTGAAAATGTCTTGAAAATGATTAGTTTAGTTGACCTTGAATACACAAGATATGTGAAGTTTTTGGTCTACCTTCTTTATACAATCTAAAAGAAAGAATTTCATAAATTATATTATATATAAGAACAACTTAAAGCTAAAATTTTAAAGTAAAACTTGGATCTTATGTCTACAAAAAGAATATTAATAGGCAGGGTAAAGCAAGCAACTATATTTCCTTCATAGTTTAGACTAACATGGGCATGCCAAACAATAGAGCATGATGCCATTTGAGGCTCTAAGTATATATATAATATATATATATATGTATATAGGGGACGGTTCAAACGAGAACTGTTTTTCGTACGAGAACCAATCTTAGCCGTTCATTTTGGATAATGGAATTCATGGATGAAGAGCGTGGGGGGATTGAGTGTGGCAGGGTGCATGTAAGGAATTCATGGGTGGGCAATCCAATTGAAGGAGGGGGAATTGGACGGCTAAGATTGGTTCTCGCAGTTCTCGTACGAAAAACAGTTCTCGTTTGAACTTTTCCCTATATATATATATATATATATATATATATTCCATATATCTAATCTAATATATGAGTTGTGAGAGAGATCTTCCTTTTTTGTTGTTTTGATGTGCTTCGAATATGTTCTTTGCTTTTTATATTTGATGCATCAATTGTAAATGTTTATTTATATTTCTCTTATTAATTTGGTTATACAATCACATTCCATGTGCATAATATTTTATAATCTTAAAATTTCACATCAATGCATGAAGCACCGTGGGTATCTTTGTAACATAGGACACTGGGCCCACTTTAGAGAAACTGTCATGATGTTTTCATTGCTATTATGATGATTTTCTGTTCCACACAGGGGTGCTTGTGTTCTTTGTGTTGCTGGGGTTTTTTGGGATCATACTGCACTGTTCTTCCTTGAATAATGATCCACGCATGGCTGGCTGCCAGAACTGTTGTTATGGTTGGGGGGTGTTGGACTGTTTTCCGGCATCAATGGAGGCATGCTTTGCTCTTGTTATCGTTTTTGTGGTCATATTCGCCATTCTTGGTATTGCCTATGGATTCCTTGCTGCCACCATGGCTATCCAGAGGATCTGGCAGAGACACTACCACATTCTTACCAAGAGAGAACTTACACAGGTAATAACTATGCATCTGCTTTATTTGCTTAGGAATCCCCACCACCCTTAAAGTTCCCTCAAGAATCGAATTAGATATGAGTAGATAAAGAGAGATCCAGTGTAGAATTTATTATGATTTCTAAAACCATCTTGGCAGAGTATCTATGAAATAAGAACCGATGTAATATTTATTGGATAATTGCATAAAAAGGTAAAACAATCCTCTAATTGCCCAATTTAAAGCAATCCCGACTTTGACCATGTTAACATCTTTATCATGCCATGATAAGGTTAAAGATTACTGTAATTCAAAGTTTGAGGGTTTTATCTGGGGTGAATACAAAATAGAAATTGGACATATCTGGTTACCTGTCCTTCTATACAATTTGCTCTGTTTTGTTCTGTGAAAAAGATTAGTGGCCCGTTGCGGATGCTGTAACTGCTAGAACACAATTTTTACTTATACATGCTCTTGGCTGAATCGTGTAAAGTAAAATGTCTGATAACAACTTACTTGAAAATGATTGTTAATACTTTTTTATAGTTAACTTTAGCTTTCTTTTAAAAATATCCAACAGGAGTACGTAGTGGAGGATCTTCATGGGTGTTACACACCTGCGAAACTGGATCCAGAGCACGTGGAACGCCTAAAGATGCTAAAGCTTTTGTAATGAGATTGACTGGCACTCTTTTCAACACAAGGTGATGTGTTGATAGCTCTGATGTTGTTGTAGGGTAATGCTGAAAGGCTAATGCTTTTATATGAAAAGAGAACAAAAACTATCATTGTATAACATACACCTTGATTTCGTTCTTATTAAGTTTGGAGCTCATGGCACCCATGAAATTACACGGCTGACAACTTTCATCATTTTTTTTATTGTGTTTGTTTTGTATTGATAGTTGTTATTGTTATGTGGTGCAACTTTGCGATACAGTGAAATCAAGGTTTTGCTTGAAAACATCGTGTATTCAGAACTTGCATATTAATGGTTTTTCAAGACAAGTTCTAGTGATCCTCTGTAGAAAAGCCTTTTGGATAGAAAATGGATGTAAAAAAGCCTCATGGTGTTCAAGATGGATCTTACAACCTATAACTATAATTAGATAATAGATGTGGTAGCAAGATCATTCTCTTTTGATTTGTAATTCTTGGTACTGCATCTTGTAGTACCTTTGCCTTGTACATATCTAAAGTTTATTATAAAATCATTGCCTCCACACACACACCCCAAAAAAAGACTTGCAAGTTGAAGCCTGAAGGATTGTTTTGAAAAGAGTAAGAGAGGAAAACAAAATGGCACATGTAATCCGAAGTCTAGACAAAACTTTTACATACAATCCTCGTAATTTATTTATGGGGAAATATTGTTGCTACCAAGGGAGAGTGGAGTGGACACGTGGTGAGTCCTGTTATGGGAAATATTGTTGCTACCAAGGGAGAGTGGAGCGGTATTAGTGTTTAAGTGTCCCACGAGATTATGGGTTTAAGTCCTGTTATGAACAAAAATGGTGTAAATTTAGAATTAGGCAGAGAGTGTGTGTTTAACCGTTAAAAAAAACGTGCCATGGTGGGCTCTCCCTCCACCCATAGCGGCGGCGTCAATTGATTGCATGGAAACCACCACCGCCAAAGCGGTGATGTGATGAGGGTATTTCTTTGTCCTTTTCTTCCTACTTAAATGTACACATTTGTTCCCACATGACAATTTCTTATATCTATTATATGTAAATTTATTATGTGTACCATGGTACTGAAGGAATCTCATGCATGTCAAAAACCCAAGAGCAACGGAAGCATGAAGTAAAAACACAAAGATTTCGGATTTACAAGGCACATGCACAACATTCATTTAGTGAGATCTAGCTACAAGGAATGATAGCAACGAGAGGAACCAAAAGGAAACCAGAAAAGAGACCATACCCTTGATGTCTCTGGTGGTTGTGGTGTTGAAGATGTAATACTTGAACTC
>JAUEJL010069277.1:0-28859 GCA_032274825.1 Drosophyllum lusitanicum | reverse complement strand
TGCCAAAAAACCGGTATACATTGACCCGGTCTTGTGGCCGGGTCCCGGGTCAACCGGTTCGACCGGCCGGGTCGACCAGGGTTTTAAAACATTGGGTGAAACCCATACGCCCTCCCCTCACAAACTCAAAGGTCAAATCAAGAGGGTTACATTTTCAATATACCTTTTTCACTCACATATGTCAAATCAAGATAAGTTATATAGATAATCAAGGGGGGATATAATAGAATTACCCAAATTAAATAGGGGAGGAATTAAAGGATTAGGGTAAAATAAAAAAACAATCATATAAAATCGTCTTAGTTATAATAATCGTTAAGGTATTTTAGTAATTTAATTATTATGTGTATGCAATAACACTTAAGATAATTGATGTTCACTGCACATATCAATTCTCTAAATTTTATAGGCTTAATAAAGCAACTAGTTGAATGACACATACACGTACGGGGTAAACTTTAAAAAACCTAAAATATTTAACATGTAATAAGACATAAACAAAATATATAAAACAATTTAAACAACATCATATCCATAGAAAAAATAACTAATAAAACAACATATTTATCGAATGTTCGAAGATTGAATTAAGACGGGCTTTCATATTTTTATTAGTACTCTTTGTATATTACATTCATAGTTTTGTTTGGTAGGTTACTATCATCGTCGCAAAGATAAATCCTTGAGGGAATTAAATATATTTGTTATGTATAATGATTCTTAAAAATGATATGAAGGTTCACCTTAACATATAGTATCTGATCGAACTGGAATATGATACCTCTATAGTGTTTAGCATTGATACTATATAATCATTTATGTGTTCAACCTCTTCATTTGTTAGAACAAAATTACTCTCTCTTAAAATTAATTTCGATCAAAATGATGTTTATTGATATCATGTAATCCTTTATGAGCTTACCATCTTCGTTTATTTATTAAATCATCACAGTTTAATCAATGTTTTATTACGAAATTATTAGCATCAAAAAACAAATTAGGAGTTTAACGTTGTATGATTATGTTAATAAAAAAGATAACTGATTTAAGAATTCACAAACAGAAACTATCCTATAAAAAGGTGTTATACCTCCCTAATCTGTTATACATATATATTCCCATATACTCTAAATAAAAAATACCTTATAAAAAAGGATGACTGATTTAGTGATTCATAACATAAAAATATATGTTCTCTTGTTTAGAGTTTTATAAAGAAGATAAGAAAAAAAATACATATTCCATTTAAAAAAGATTAAGGGGCTGTTTGGATTGAAGGAATCCTTGGAATTCTGTAGAAATTAAAATCCAATTCCTACAAAATCTTATGTTTGGTGCACATTAGAAATGGAATCTTTGGGAATTAAAATCCCTTGGAGGAAGGAAAGTAAATTCCATCAAGAAGTGGGGGGATTTTAAAATCACTAGATAAGGGAATGTGGTCGGTTCACGTTTTCAGGCTGAGCATTTTAAAACCTTCGAAGACAATCACCTGCCTTCGTCTGTTCGTCGCCGGTGTTCGGTCTTCGCCTTCATTGCCGTCGTCTGTTCTTCGCCTTCATCGCCTCCGTCTGTTTTTCGCTGGCGTTCGTCGTCGTCATCTGTTCTTCGCCTTCATCACCATCGTTCTGTTCTTCGCCTCTGTCTGTTCATCGCCTCCGTCTGTTCTTCGCCGGCGTTCGTCGTTGTCATCTGTTCTTCGCCTTCATCGCCATCGTTCTGTTCTTCGCCTTCGTCTGTTCTTCGTTCGACAGTCACCTGCCGGTAAGTCCTTCGTCAGTCGCCTCCTTCGTCAGTCACCTCCGTTCTTTGTCAGTCGCCTCTTTTGATTCCGTCGGCAACAGTGGGGCGGTGGTGGAGGTTGGGATGGTGGCGGTGGTTATGGATGGTGGTGGTAGATCTGATTAGTTGTGGTGTGGAAGTGAATTCCAATTCCATATGTATAGATAACCAAACACAATGAGCTAATGATTTAGATTCCAAATCCAAATCCTTCAAATTCCAATTCCTTCCTACATTCCAATTCCATCAGAAAACAATCTGTGAACCAAACGCCACCTAAGAGAAAAAAACATGCCACCAACATTGTTTTAAAACAAGTTTTTTACTCGTACGTTGTCGCGAAGTTTAAAACATGTACTTTTAGATATTGAAGACAGCAAAATTCATTTTTTTTACAAAAAATTATGTTTAAATATGACATTTAGTTATACTTTAAAAATATAAATTTTATCAAGTTATGATTTTAAAAATCTCATCCATATTAAGCAATATGTCATTTAATTGAAAGAGGCAAAACTTGATTTTTACCAATAACAAAAAACGGACATCTTTTGTTTCGAAATAGATTACTTTTTTAAAACCCTACACCTACGATACAAATTACAATCTTATTGAATATGTTAGATTAGCACTTCAAATTAATCTCTCATTTTCGGGGTTGTTTCAAACATTTTTGGACCGGGTCCAAAACTAAAAAAGGGAGCCCTAAAATGCTTGCATAGTTGTATGTATAAAAACAAACTAAAATATATAAAAGTGCGTATGTAATAGAGACATCAATATATTATTACTATACATGTGATATACGATACGCTTGTATATGTGAAGTATAATATTTTATGTTTTGTGCAATCCAATTTAGTTCACTACAATGCATGTGATATGTGCTCTACAATATGTTTTTTTGTAACATTTTGTTGAGTCAAAGTATAAGGTAAATATTTTTTCTTAATGCTGTTAATTATATTCTTACTATAGCGATTTATCACTTAGTTAAAAAAACCCATCTTGTTGTTATTGTTGAGGGCTGAACACATTCAAGAAGTATGCATCCCAATGTAATGTGGAATCAAATTGCAAATGTTTAAGTTCATAAGATTGAATCGTTGAGTAACAAACCACTTATCGTTAACAAGATAAACCTAACATGAGGGAATGTAAATCCCAAAGAATAAGATTTCATTCAAAAACAAGTTTACTAAACGCAATTCAACACGGAATTTGATTTCAATTCAATTCCATTTTTTTAAATTCTGTAAAACAAACTGGACCTAAAGTTTAAACCCGGTTAACAACCAAGTTGAAAGCCACATTTAACCGGACGTTCTTGGGCTTTTGCAATTACGTGTTTCTCCACACAATGATAGATTGATAGATGCATGTATATTCTGTTTGTTCCAAAATCTGAAATTGGTACAATAGTGAGTGGTCTTAGTAAAGGAAAAAAGGGGTGTCTAATGGTCACATACACACGTAACAACTTTCCCTTTCTTTTTAGATATATTTCTATATTATGAATTTTTTTTACTTCTTTGATTTTTTGGTTTTATTTATTACTACCGTTATTATTACTATTAAGTACAAAATTATCTTGAATCTTGAATCTTTCTTTAATATATATTAAAAAAAGGATTATGATGTCATCATTATATTTTTAGATTTTTTTTCCATAAATCATCCCCCTTTATTTAGTCAAATGGTTTACGAATGAATTATTTTCTCAAATTCTATTTTTTAACTCATTTAGTTTATTAACACCTAAATATTTTAACAATAGTGAGTATACCAATTGGATTAAATTAAAAAAATTCAAAATTTATTATAAAGAGGTTCTATAAAAATTAGATGATGATGTTGTATATAAATTTCTGATTTCTAATAAATTTACTATACATGTTAATACTCTTTGACAATTGTTTTACTATACAAGTTAATACTCTTTAACATAATAAACAGTTAAAATTTACATTAATCATCCTCGTGTTTATACAATTATACACGGTGTGTTAAGCTAGTATAATAAATTAAAGATTGAACCAAAACTTAAGTATGATGAAATATATAATCTCTCAAACTTTTTTACAAATTCCATAATAAAATATTTATGTTCTAAGTCTTGTATGCAACACGCGAAAAAACATTTCTAGTTATGCGTCGTTTTGTCCATTATATATATGTATTTATTTAAGAAATTATCAAGAAAAAGAAATCATACTTGAAAAGTCAACACGTTTAAGTTTACGATAGAAGAAACTATTATTATGTTGACTGTTCTTGAAAACTGTCGGATCTCTCCGCCGCCCGCCACCGTCGGAAAGAGATCACTGCCGCTCACCTTCTTTGATATTATATGGCTGCTCCACTTTCCGATCCAACAGCTTTTCTTCTATGAGTTCCCTCACTCTAGAGCAGATTTCATGGAAGCAATTGTTCCTAATCTTAAACACTCATTATCCATCACTCTTCAACACTTTTTCCCATTTGCAAGCAACTTAATTGTGTTTTCTAATCCAAATCATTCAAGTTTTGCAAGAAAGCCCGAAATTCGTCATGTTGAAGGCGATTCTGTGGCGCTTATTTTCGCCGAATGTAGCCTGGATTTCAACGATCTTGTAGGAAACCATCCTCGAGTATGTGACGAGTTCTATCAACTTGTACCTCCACTAGGTCGCGCGGTTGAAGAATCCGACTTTGTGTCTATCCCTCTTCTCGCCATGCAAGTGACTTTTTTTGAGAATTTAGGTATTTCGATCGGGATTACAAATCACCATGTCCTTTGTGATGCAAGCACGAAGTTTGACTTCTTAAAGGCGTGGACTTCCATTGCTAGAAGTGGTACGGACAAGTCGTTTTTAGCTGACGGGTCATTGCCGGTTTATGATAGATTGATAAAATACCCTGACTCTTTAGATGAAATCTTTATGGACCAGCCTGGGATTGATACTTTAAGTTCAGAGTATAAGCCTCCCGAGCTTGCTGGTCTGACTTTTAAAGTTCGGGCCACATTTTTCTTGACCAGAGAAAAGATCAATCTGGTCAAGAAATGGGTATCCGTACGACTACCAACACTCGGGTATGTATCATCTTTTTCTGTAACATGTGCTTATGTATGGAGCTGTTTAGCGAAATCACGCTTTGAAATCGGAGAAAGGAAAGGTGAAGAAGAGTTGGAAAGGTTTGTTTGTGTCGCAAATTTCAGGAGTCGTTTGGATCCACCGCTTCCACAAACCTATTTTGGAAATTGTGTCGGTCCATGCACCGCAGTCGCAAAAAGCGTGTTGTTATCACGAGATGAAGGATTTCTTATAGCGGTCGAATCACTAGGAGAGGCTATAACCAAAACGGTGAACAGTAAGGATGGAGTAGTGAATCAAGCCGAATCATGGTTTGAAATGCTATATAAAATGCCCAAAAAGATTCCCGCCAAGATTGGGGTTGCTGGAACTCCAAAGGTGAAGATCTACGAAACTGATTTCGGGTGGGGGAGGCCAAAAAAATACGAGACCACATCAATAGATCGCAATGGTTCGATATCAGTTAACGCATGCAAAGACTCACCAGAAGATCTTGAAATCGGCTTATCACTTCCGGTTAAACAAATGGATGCTTTTATTGATATCTTTAACGAAGGATTAGATTTCATTCTGCATGTCGAGCATGAATGACTAACCTGTTAATAGGAATATTCCATTTCTATAGTGAAGACCCGGAAAAGAAAGTAATTTAGCATTCATACTTCCAAGTAGCGTAATCAGTCGTAAAAGGTTACATACACTCCCCAAACGCAAACAATAGTTGGTTTGAGGGAGGAAATATAGAAGGAGAATGTAAGAGAATCGTGTCTTGATTCAATGTTATATGTTCATTATGTGCATCTCATCTGTTTATGTATGCATAGCAAATTATACTTTGCGAATCTGAGTTATAAGCTAGAAGGGGAAAAAATGCGTATTACCTCTATCATATCTCAAAATAATTTGTATTACTTTTTTGTGTAATCATTTCATTACTGCTTCATTTGCCTTTTGAGGTTCGCTTCTTTCTTCTTGTTTCTTCTTCTCCCTGAATATCGGAACAAGATTAAATTATTAGACATAGAAAGAGGAATTTGGTTCAAGTTAATTGATGCATTCTAGAATGATAACGTGTTTTAAGGGGGTGTTTGGACGTGCGTTTTCTAAAGTGATGATGTGATATTGAATTATCAGAATTAAAATTTACTAGTCATACAATTGAGTTGTGGTTGATAGTATTCGATCTGCTTCATCTATGTAAGCAATTGTTTTAACTAATTCGTGTAATCGTTAGCCGAGTACTTAGCTAAGTCATGCCAGCTTAGCAGGATAACTGTTAGCTGAGTTACACAACTGAGTCTCAGAAACACACAGCTTTAGCTAAGCCTTTTACTAAGTAATGTTTCAAGTACCTATGAACATTAGTTGTTCTTAGGATGAAGATCTTTAGTCTAAATGTTGAAAAACTCTGAATATTTATGAAAATCGAAAGAAAGAAAAAAAGATCAAAAAGTGGTAAATGGGTAACTTCTGCTTACTCTTGGATAATCAATTTTGCTCTGTGTAATATGAAATTTATCATCCAGAACTGATTGATTAACTAAATAATCAAATTTTCAGAAGCAAAACTTGAACCAAAATTTTAAAATTTAATTAAACGACTTGAATATATGATTTACCTCTCAACGTATTCTTTTAGAAGCTCTTTAGCTTGAACAAGCTTTGTCAACAAATTGCGATAAACATCAAGGTCTCTGTCAACGCTGCTTTTATTGATATTAAGTGCTGCACAAAGCTGAGATATAAAACAAAATAAACAATTAGAACACAAATGCACAAAACATCAAGTTTTAATATTTATGCTTAACATAAGGTGTCTATACAAAATAAAAAATTTATATACAAGTATATAACTACCAACAAGATGTTTTTTACCTTCTCTAGGATTGTTGGTTCTGTTGAACTTGATAATTCCATTAACCGAAACAAACCAACAGCAAAAAACCGACTGTAGCTAAAACTTCCATTTCCTTTAGCTCTTTCTGCGATATCTTTCAATAAGTCTTCAATTTCTCCTTCTTTAGATGAAAAATCGACAAGCGTACCAAAACTTTGACTACGAGCCCAGTTTTCCAATTTCTGTGCATCCGTCCTGCAGTTTATGATATGTGATTGTTCATTGTTCTGTTATTTGGTTTATTTTTTTAACTTCTTGTGATCAAACATATAAAATAAAATAAGTTGGCTAAAAGGGAACATACGAAAAGTCACCAAAAATGTATAAAACCTCATAATTAAATTCATGACAATATTAGAATGTTGTTTTCTTCAAGAAATTAGATTGTTACTGAATCAATATGACGTTTGTCAACATATTTGACATCAACTGTTTACAAAAAAATCTTGACTAAAAGTTGTTTGGGGTCAACCAGACCCAACCCTCCTCATTTTAACCCTTACAAAAGAATTACCCATTTTGAAATGTCCCAATTAACCTGAATTAAGCCTACTACTCTAAATTTTGGAACAATATTTGACATTACATATTAAAAAAAAAAACATGAACAGAAAGTATTTAGGGTCAACCCGACAAACACCCCCCATTACGGCCCTTAATCAAAAAGTTACGGGTATTGACCCAAAGTTGCTTTGTAATGCCCCCAACTTGGATAGAACCCACAATAGTGTGTGTGGGTAGTTCCTGGTTTTTTCTTAACAAAAAAAATTATCACCATAATCCGAGATTAAAAACTGAAAAACGTTTACATAATTGTAAGCTCTAATACCTATACTGCTGTGGATCCTCATTTAGTGCCTTAATATATGCTTGAAAGATTGCTTCCTTGTCATCATTGCTTGGATACCCGTCCATAAGTTGATCATAAACAGTCACAAACCCTAGAGCAAATACAGGATCATAGCGGTATGTCGTCTTGTATCTCATTAGATGTTGTTGTACGATTAGCTCTTGTAGCACAGTGTTGTAAATACTTGGTATGGGACGTTTGTAAGTACTTAAAAATTTCAATTTTGTCTCTGACACAGGGGGTGAGTCTGGTTACAACAAAGGATGTGAGCATCATTTACGAAAAAAGTAAAAAATATATAACGAAAACATTAATCATATGGTATTTCTTCATTCTTGATTTCATGAGTCGTGTTTTCATTTCTTGATGATACTTTGGGACTTATGATTACATCTTTGTTTGCTTATGCTGTATTACTAGGATCAAAAGAATGAAAAATGTTACATGGTTCATGGTTGAAACTACTTGGAAGTAAGGTGATAGAGGTGCGTCTGACAATGGCAAAATATGCACTTTATAATTAGTATCCTCAATTTGGCTAAGTAGGTCTTTTAGTACCCTGAACTATTTGACAGTGCAACATGGTACCCTGAACTAGTAAAAACAATCAATTTTCTTGACAACTTCTCTCATGACTTACTTTCGTTTAGGCTTTTGACAAACAAGAAAAAACATGCTAGTATCATTATTGAAATCAAAAGCAAGTCATGCAAGAATATGTAACCAAGATAAGTGAGCAGGGCCTAACAAGTGACTATAATTCCAATTCTAGGATATTATGGCGAGCCTTTAAGAGTTTAAGGTAGTAGGGAATATGGTTAGCCACGTTCAGGACTTCAGGGTACTAAATATATTTTGACGACCGACTATTAATGTTAAACCAACAAACAATTTGCAAATAGATATGAAAATTGCTAAAATTAATACAAACATTTTCTACTTGTGACATTTCTTAATTTGGAATCTATAAAGTGACCAAAGTTGTTTAGGGCTCAAGGTGTACTAAGGAATATTGAGGTCCCTTGGGTCAAGGCGCAAGGCGAGCGCCTCATCAATTCGGGATGCGTCATATAAAAAAGGGCAAACTGCGTTAAAAAACAATTAACTTTGTCTTAGTTACCATTATATACAACCAACCTTATTTTCTTAAAAATAATACAACCAACTTTCATAATCTTCACAACCAACTTTCATAATCTTCACATTGTATGCAACTTGTTGTATACTATGGATGTTATGGCAAAGTTCATTGTATATAATGAAAACTAAACAACAGACACATAAAAAAGTTGTTTGCATACAATGAGGGAATTATGAAAGTTAATTGTATTATTTTTTAAAATTCAAAGTTAGTTGTATACAATGGTAACTAAGACAAAGTTCATTGTATTTTCATGCAATTTGCCCTATAAAAAAGGTGTAAAAAATATGTATGTACAATTAAATACCATTATAGCACTTCAAATATCAAAGACAACTAAATTACATACTTGAATATCAAATATAACACTTCTATTCTAAAAATACCAAAATAAGCACAATGCATGTATGCACAAACTAAAGAAATTAAGAGACAATAAAAAAGATGTTATTTGATTTCTATTTTCTATGATTTTGTTAATGATTTAGGATCAGATTTGTTGGTATTTTGGTTTTCAGATTAGGTGGGTGAAGAACAACACTTAAGAAAACATCTTCATATTCCTAACACTTTGAAACATTATACATTAACAGAAAAGTAAATTGTAGAAATTGAAAACATTAACAGATTAATTTATAAAAAAATTTAAAAAAAAAACTTAACATATTAATTTGTTAAAATTACATTGTAATAGTTGAAAAGATTAACAAAGACTTGCATTGCATAAATCGAAAATTCTTACTTAACAATATAGTTTGTCCACATTAAGTCCAATTAAAAAAAAGGTTAACTTGTAAAAGTGCCGTTCAAAAACAAGACAACACAAAAAGTCAACATTTGAGTTTTAAGAGTCAAACGTGTTACTCCTCACTTCAAAATGCTAATGCTGTAATGCATCTATTATCAGTTGAACGAAAAAAAACATACCTGATCCAGTCGACATGCAATGAACTACGAATCGAGAACTCATATTCGTACTCATAGCTCGAACATTTATTGAATCAATCGAAAAGTTGGTATGAACCCTAAATGCATTGAAATTCGAAACAAGTGATCGAGTTGAAGATTGGAGACTGATTTTTCTTTCAGATGATTGGGTGATTGCAGAGAAGGATAGTGAAGTAACAGCTGCCATTATCAAATTAATTTGGGATTCGTGTAACAAAAGGAGTTTTCAGTGAATTGCCGATGAATCTGGATCATAAATTCATTAGAAATTGAGGAATTTGAAATCGTGGGGTGAAAAGTGTTAACGGAAAAAACAGAAGTAGAAGAAATTGGGGTTAAATCCCAAGTGAGGTTGAGAATTAGCGGCTTATCCATCATCCGTAGGAAAATGAGTTGCTTGAAATTTGACATGTAGCCGTAGCCGTAGCCGGTAGCCATGGTGCAAAGAAATTAGAAAAGCTAGTATAAAAACTGGTGGGTTAAGATTCATCTTGGGTTAAACATTACTTAACATGTTTTTTTACAGTAAGTTCTTTTTTTAAATTAAGAATATGTTCCTTTATAGAGCCCACTTTTATATTTGTAAGGCTACTCGCAGCACCCAAGCCGAAGGGCTTGGGTGAGGCTTCGGCTCACTCAGGTTCCTTCCGGAACACCAATACCCCCCCACACACACACTCACAAATTCAGGTTAGGTCTCGACTTCCCACAACCGAGCACACCCGTATGTTTTTCTTTTTGTTCTTTTTTTGTTGTATAAGGGAGAGTAAGGAGAGATAAAATATTTGGGTTGTTTGAGTTAGACGATACTTGGGTTTCGGGTAGGAAAGAGAAAAGAAGAAAAAGTGACGTGACAGCTGATGTGACATTCGGGTTGATAAAGGTTTGGGATGGATGCTACGTATGGTCTAAGAAAATATGATAGATCATGTTTGACCATTTTAACACAAAAATGATAATGTAATTTTGTTTTTAATTAATAGTATATTTAACAAGAGGGAGAAGCTTTTCACACCATCATATTTATTACACCTTATCATATATTTTTTTTCTTAGTTATGCAGGCAATCACATACCTGTTTTATTAAATCATGTACTTCATCACATTATAGAGTAAAGAGACATTCTAGTAAAATATTATTGAGAAAAAAAATTAGTGCATGCTATAGACAAACATACTCATCCTCTAAACCACTTAACAGTAATTGAGATTACAAGTATACTCTCCTAGTCTCCTTGTCATAGCAGCAAACCCAAAACACATACTTATACCACGTATTATTATTACTCCCATCAATGCTAATATGAATGAAATAGCAGCCACTCAAACATTCATTGTTCCCATATAAAATATTCTATGTGTCTCAGTTGTCATATTTTGGCAATTCTAACCGTGTTCAAAGAAGGCTTAAACTTTAAAGAACGTAGTTTTCATCAAGAATCATACGGGCCACGTGTTCAACAATACGCGTGCCTTTTTACCCGAAAGTTTCTTTTCTTCCAAACGTGATATACCAAAGCTGCAAATGCAAGGCGACCGACTACGCTCCATGCCGTAACATAAGCATAAACTCCATACTATCATTCCATCTTTCTGAGTTAGTTTATAAACTTAGGTTATCTGAGAAAGAAAAACTAGAAACATATATAACATTAAAAAGGCCTCGAATGAAACGTTTTTCTTTTCTTTTTGTGGTCAGGGTGGGACGGTGGATTGTTTCACCAAGCCAGAAGCCCAGAAGATAGAAATGGGCTTATAAAACCCGACAATAGAAGTTTGTTTACAAAAATCATTAGCCCAAGGGTAGAAGTGATCAAAAGGCCAATTAGGATTCGTTTCATCATTTTCAATTTTTCATAATTTAAAACTCATTTACTATTGTTACCCTTTTTTGGGTCGTTTGTTTTATTAAAAAAATTAATACATCTTAATCTGATTTAATAAGAGGTTTTAAGATATGAAAGTTGTTTGTTTTTTATTTTCAACATCCTCCTCACGATCGCCGTTGACCAATGTACACTACCACGCATCTCACTTTTAAATATTTTGGTTTTAATTCTTATGGTTTCATATTTGTTATAAAATATTTTATTTTATAATTAGAAAAAGCTTAAACTTTGTTAAAATGTAATAATTGAAAATGAAATATCATTAAATAGAAAACAATAAACATTCAGATGTTCTAAAATCAAACAACAAAAAATAAATAGACATTCATATTATAGAATCATATTTTAATGTTCAGACGAAAATAGACTTTAAATCAAATTGCTGCTTCAATAAATGCACGTTGCCTTTGATCTAATACGGATGAGTAATGTCCCACATCAGACGAACATAGACTTTATAATGTGTTTAATTAGGGTCATTTGCTACTCCTCTTATAGCTAATTGGGTTTGAGTTGAAACCCCACAAACTTACAATACGTGCACCTTAAATTATTGTTTAAGAAATGCACCAAAATAAGAAGCCGGCAATGATAAACAATCAAAAGTCTGCGGCAAGGAGTGAAATTCCAACCAACCCTATCATTAGGATGAAGTAGTCAGCATAATGTAAGAGAAGACAAAAACACGATTGTGTTGAGAGAGATTTGCAAAAACGACAATGAATCATTAAGTAGAGGGAGAAAATTCCCCGATACTTGTTCATTCTTGCTCAACTGATAGTCGGCCAAAAGGGCATCTAGTGGTCAGGACGGTGAGCTTACTAACATCTGATGTCCGGTGTCTGATGGTCGGCCAGATGATGTCATTTTACACGGGTGGTGAACGAAACTATTAGATAGACGCAGATGAATTTCTTTATGAGAGAGAAAGTGGGAACAATCGGGTTAGCGATAGGCGATTTGTTGAGGTTTGTTTTAAAATCCCTAAGATACCCTTTTTAATTGATTTATATCTTCTAATATCTCTTTAATTACAAAAATGTCAGATTTGATCGGTTGGTCCTAAATAAGTAGAAACAGGAAGACACAAGGATATATCTTTTTCATGTTTTTTTTTACAAGTAAACACCATCAATGACTACAAACTGAAATTTGAGAAGAACACACTTCTCAAATCACAAAGGAAAGAACTAACTTTCTAAGTAGTGAACAAACACTTGCTTCTTACAACTTAGTGAAAAGCCATTTGTTCTCTTACAATGAGAAAACTATTTATAGAAAGAGGAATACAATTAAAACCATAGAGAACAGGATGCGTGTAAAGAGCATTACAGCTGTACTTCCTAAATTTTCTTAAAATACAAAGGATTTTCTATCAACCAATGAGAGCCTTTCAATTCCAACTGTTTATGTGACACACAATCTGTCACTTGAAATGATTGGATACGTGTTTCAAGAAAGGGGACCATGAGATGAGTAGCAAGCTGGCATTAAAACATCTTTAAGAAAGGCTGATCTACTGAAGGTCCTAGAAGAGCGTACCTTTGAGGGTCTTCAAAATTGTTACCAGGGACTTTTAGGAGTCTAGTGCTTTAGGATAAATATATACCAAATAATCTTAACACCCATCTTACTTTTTTTCATAGTATATTAGTCCAGATGTAGTGCAAACAAATCAATTTGATAATGGGTCCTGAAACTCTGAAAGGTACCCAACATGATCTCAACCTTTGATTTAGTGAATTTAATGTTCAATATTAGTTTGTTGGTTTTACAAGGGAGTCAAACCCAGAGGTTTTGTAAGGGAAAGCGGGAAAAAAGTTAGTGATACCTAGCTAGACAATGTATTTTTGACGAACTTTATCTATGAAAAATATCGTTTCCGCCAACTTTTTGACGGACGCATTTTCGACGAACAATATTTTCGACAAATTACCTTGGAAATGGTTCCGACTCTAATCAGCCCTGTATCCTTTGAAAATTTCCGACGAATTTTATGTGTCAAAAATAGATTATACAGTTCTAAAACTAATGGGTTCAGAGTAAAAAATCCGATTGAACCAAAGGTGAAATACTAAAATACAATTAATTCTAACATTATTAATAGACTTATAGTTTTTTTTTTGGAAAGGCATTATATATAGACTTATAGTATTAAGTGTTTTGTGTTGTATTATTGCATCTAATATTTTAATAATTGTATGTTAAGGTTTCTTATCTTATTAATTACTTTGGTAAATTATGTTTAGAAAGCATTATAATTAACAATATTTTTGTTAGATCAGCGATCTATATATCTAATTAATTAACTAGCCAAAATCAACAACAATAAAATAATATTATTCCAAAGAAACGAAAATTGCGAGGCTCCTTGATTAAAAATGCCATTTTTATAGACGAATGATGTATGAAAATCAACTTCGAGCATAGTTTATATATTAAGCTTGCATGCATATTTCTACGCATGATGTCACCATGCAGACACGTACGTATCTACACTCATAATATAGACTTAATTATATTACAAAGATAACTGTACGTATTTTTAAATATTAATAAAAAAAACTTTAATATTTAATTAATTAAATGTTTTTTTTATAATTTCAAGGTTAACGACTTAGAATTCCAAATACACTAAAATACTCTAATGGAGTCAACTTTAACAGGTGAATGAAATTTTATTATAGTTAAAAAGTTACGTGTGTTCATATATTAACTTAATTAATTAACCATGAATATATATATTATTTTATAAAATAATTTAAATTCATAGAAGAAACTTCTTGATTGTACTTTCTACATTCCTACGTAGCATAAACAATGTATATGAATCTGCATGGTTTACCAAATATATTACATCCACATACATGGATCGATCTCCTACGAACAACCCATGTACGTAATTAATTAATATTAATTATTTTTTATTTTTAAAATATTATTATGGATATGAACTCACCAAATCTTGCAAATTAATAAACAGATAATGATGAAAAATTGCATACGTACACTATAATTAAATGATTAAATCTAATTAAATGTTTATTAATTAATTATATATTCTGGATTTGGAGACTGATTATATTATGTGGGCGTTAGCTAGTTAAGGCAATTCCGACATGACCCGATGCAGAATATGAGACAACTAATTACCTTATTAAGCTACATTATGTAAGTATAATCAATAATATAATGAAACTAAATGCAATTTATATAAATTAATCACACGTTTTTGCCGCCACCTGTGAATATTAAAAATATATATTTCATAAACAATAAAAATTTTATATGGTACACACGTACACTTCAAAATATATAATTAAGGATTCTTAATTAAACATTTTTAATTATGAATTATAAATAATATATACAGAAATAATACTCTATTATAATCTTAAGATTGAGTTGTCTTAAGAACTACTAACAAGGGAACACCGAAGACATTAGGATTTTTAATATTGTGTTAGTCAATGTAGTTTATTGCTAACTTAATAAGTATTAATTAGATCTTAGTAGTCCACAGCTAGCGGGGTTCAGTTTTTTTCTTCATGTTTAATAAATAATTTGTAAGTTTTTTCAAACAAGTAATTATAGTTTTGTGTATGAATTTGATTATTAATTTGGACGCATACAAATAAAAAAAATCTAACCCAACATAATAAGTAGAGTAAATTACAAATTTTGGTACGTTGCATAAAATTTCACTTTTCGTCCATTAATTTTCAAAATTATATTGATATTCACTATGGTTTATACTTCATTACGAATTTAGTCCTTTGTGCTAACTTCCATTAGTCTCTGCCGTTTTTTGTCATTTCAATGGTTATTCATGTTACCAAACACCATTTCTATTTTATTTTTTAATTAATTATTTTTATCATTATCATTATCAATAATATATTATCAGTTCATCACTTATTAAATCTTCAAAATTCATCAACAATCCACATCTATAACCAGGTCCTTATATATATGGCAGAAAAAGTTCAGATTTCATAATAGAATTTAAGAACCACAAATGATGAAGGGATGAACCGAGAACATGGAACCTTAACTAATAACCATAGATGATGAATGGATGCACCAAGAACATAAACATTTAGATCAACCAAGAACAAAGCCAAAAACATCAAAAATAAATCAAATTTTTGAGAGAAAATGGATGAACCAAACACATAGAACCCTAATATGATTGTATTTACGTAAAAAGGGGTGAATCAAGAACATCGACCCCAAAAGCATCAAAGAAAATTAAAAAACACAGATCGATGAACCATAAAATCAAACCTTAACTTCCAAAATCAGCCTAAAATAGAGCCACTTCGATGAAGCCCGAATGCACAGATCGATGAAGCCTTTGATGTTTTAAACCCAGATGGCCGATGGTGGTGATAGAGGGAGAGAGAGAGACAGAGGAACCAGCGTTGATTGTTGTGGTGATAAAGGTGGTGGTGGTGTTATTCTGATTATGGTGGTGTTATTCTGATTGTGGTGGTGGTGGTTGTGACTTCAAAGACGGCAGTGCCAGTAAAGGTTCCATAGGGATGCCAACGTGTTGTGGTTCCACAGATGTGTCGGCGATGGCGGGTGGTTCCACAGCAGTGTTGGCGACGGCAGTGGATCCACATGTGTGTCGGTGATGGCCGTGGTTCCACTAAGGTGGCGGCGGTTCCAAGATTGTCGTCGGTAGTGTGGGGATTCCAAGTTTAGAGAGAGAAAGATAACTATTGACTTTTGACTTTTGAGGAGAAATGAGGTGTCGTTTTATTTTCTACATATAAATGATATAAAATGAGAAATGTTAGGAAACATGGATTAAAGTGAAAAAGAAAAATGTACCCTCATCTGCAAGGCACATGAGGATCTTAAACGGTATAACTAACGAAAATGAAATTTTTTGCAAACCACATTGACGAAATTTGTAATTTACTCTAATAAGTATTATTATATATTATTAGTATATATTCTAATATTCAATTTCTGGTGATTAGCGACGACAATTTCTTTGGAAGTAGTATAAACACTGTCGGAAAAATTAGCAACCATGTTATTTCAAACCAAATCTTTTGGTCGGAAACTCGTCGGAATCAACTTTTAGCAATTCCTACTTTTTATACTTTTTGTTGTCAACTGACATATTACTTGTATTAAATAGAAAATAATAATTTAATCCAACATATAATAAAATACAAACAGTTTTAAAATTTTATTATCATTTTAAAATTTGTATAAAAATTTCATCCAGCTTTGATCTCTTGGTGACTAATTGGTATTATTATCCAAGAGTTGTGTGTGTATGGTTTCGTAAGGAGACTTTTTAAGATCGTTCTTTGTTTTCTAGAAACGTTTAAAGCTATGGATTAGTGACGGATCAATTGTCCCTCACATCACAAATGACCATTACTGTTATAGTGAAATCCAAATATCCAATAATCACATAAAAGTCTGGATATAAATTTCGTATGTTTGGCAACTCGATAACGTACGTACCCTGTGTTTGTTTGTTTGCTTCCTTATATTTATATCTTGACCTTGGTGACAAATGATAGAAAGAATTCAACACATAACATTAAAATAATATTTGACCACACAAATAAGAATTATGTACATACAATTAGATAGATAGTTGATGAATTGAACACCTGATTTTTACCGACTTTGAAAATTGATCGAATTGCGCATCTTAATTAATTTCTGTACACACATGAAACAATTTGAAGTACGGAACATAAATTCTGATTAACTCGGAAGAAATTGTCAACTTCACAATAAACTTTTTCGATATGAGATTTTTAGTTTAGTGATTGAAGATATAGATCAGTTTATATATATATATATATATATATATATGAGAATGTTCAAATGAGAATGAGAGACTTAATCTCAACCGTTCATCAATTTCAGTAAGTCCTGAAATTGAAGTTTGTACTCTACACTCAAGTCTGATCGTGAGTGCTTGGAAGTTTGGTTATTAATATAATCAGACTTTGATACCTCCGTGTGTATGATTTGTTTTATACTATTTTCGCATTTAGATTTTTGTTTAATTTCTGTTAGTATAACATCTTTTCATATATTCGGGAAAAACAGTATACATCATTTCATATAAACGTATGGTTTTGTTAATTGTAAATGGAGTTGTTTCTATTGGTTTGTTTCGGTTTTATCCCCTGTGCAGGCGCCATGTTTTGGTTTTATCCCTGTGCAGACGTAATGTTTATCTTCAGTGATGATTTGTATGTATCAATGCATACAATTTTTTCTTTTAAAAAAATAGACGATACACTAGTATCTAATTAAAGAGAATAATATTTTGAATCTAATGGTGTAATTTATTCGATTCAAAACTTTATGCTTTGTAAATAATTTTGATTTTAAGATTGAGGTTGTGAAATTGATTTTTTTTGTGGGCAGTTATATTTGGACGTGAACGTAGATGTGAAGAAAAATGTTAAATTCCAATTCTACCCATGTTCTCATATATATATATATATATATATATATATATAGAGAGAGAGAGAGAGAGAGAGAGAGAGAGAGAGAGAGATCAAACGGTCGATCATTTGGCTGATTATTGTGTGATTTTCCCTTCTTCATGTAACTGCGTGTTAGACAAGTCGGTAAAGAATCCCTAGCTAGGATGAGTAATATATAAAAAACATTACATGCAATACCTCAGTGGTTTGAGTTGTTGATAAAAAGAAAATATATAATACTTTTGTAAACATTCCTACCTAAAATGTTGTTACTTAACTAATTACTACAAATCTTAATTAATTCAGAAAGAGAAACAAAATAAAGGATAGTAATATAGTAATAACTTAATAATAAAATAATTAATATATATAAGTAAAGGTTACGTTCTAAACTGAAACAATTTACACAAAATTAGAAATTTTGATAAATTTTAAAACATAAATACTCAATTTTGGGCTTTTGGATTTGATTGATCAAGGGATGTGATTAAAAAGACTAAATATATATTAATCTAATCATTTATCAATGTACATTTAATATTCAAGGGTATTTTAGAAACAACATAAACAAAATCCCACCCCCATCTTCTCCAAATATGTACATATCGTGTATATATCCCATATTCAAAACAAAACCACCAACCACCACAGACACACACACACACACACTCTCATCGACGACGTTAGCCATCTCCTCTCTGATTTGTGTTTTGGGGCTCTGATTTTCTAGGCAAAAACATAATCATGTTGGTTTGTAATGACGGTTGTTTTTGTAGATCGGCGATGGTTACTGTCAGATCTCCCTTTCAACGGCGTCTACACATCTGATGAGCCACCATCGACGACGACTTGTTCTTTTGAGAACCACCGGGGCGTCAACCAAAAACCACCATTTAAGATTTGTAAATGTAGATCTGAAAAGTTGGGTTATTTGCATTTTAATGACTTAAGGTTATTTGCATTTTGGGTTATCTTCTTCATCTGGGTTGCATCTTGGTTATCATTTTCATCTAGGTTGCATTTTGGTTATCATGTTCATCGCGGTTGTATTTTGGTTATCACATTCATCTGGTTTGCATTTTGATTATCTTCTTCATTTGGATTGCATTTTGGTTATCTTTTTCATCTGGATTTCATTTTTGTTATCTTCTTTATGTGGGTTGCATTTTGCATTTGTATTTTCGTCAAACAATTTGTATTTTTTGTTATCTGTTATTTTTTTTCATTTTCATCAAACAATTTGCATTTTCATAGGTGCATTTTGAAAAAAAAATTAGAAAACATTTCAATCATGATCTTGAATTAAAGAGAATACAAAACTAAATCTAATGATATTTTTTTTTTGCTAAATTTTTTTAACATAAATATCATTTGAATATTTAGTAGTAGGATTTTTAAAAAAAATGGAAGTCTGGAGGTTGAAGGAGGGGGAGGCGCGTGAGTATTAAATTGTAATTTAGTTTCCAGTTTTGCTCTTACTCTTGATGTCATGTGTCATCACTAGGTTTGTTCTTTAAGTTCTATAAATAAGTAATGTTTTATGTATAACCTCTCCCAATTATATATATATATATACACATATTTATATATATATATATACACATATTTATATTTGTAGATATATGTATAATAGAATAGAATATATGCATATACTATATATATACTAAATTATAAAACATTTAGGGTGTGTTTGGTTTTAGAAAAAAAAATACTAATTTTCTAGAAAATTTTCTATAGAAAGTGAAAATTTTAAAATCTGTTTGTTTGATACTTTTTTCTAAAATTTTCAAAAAAAAAGGAGTTTTCACTTTTCCAATTTCCTAAAAAATTAGAAAAGCCCATATCCTCTCTTTTCCATTTTTTTCTAAACATGTTTTTTAATTTTCTAAAATAGAAAATGAAAACTCAATCGTTTTTACCAAACGATTTTCTAAATTTTTTACAGAAAATTGAAAATGAAAACTCCACCCATTTTCTAGAAAAATTTTCTAAGAAAACTAAAAAAAATTCCGTAACCAAACGCAACCTTAACTTTCTCTCTCTTAAAATTTTTAAGACTACTTAGTTTTAAATAGTACATGATTTTATCTACATAACTTTTCTATCTATCTTGGGCAGCTTTAAGCCGCTCACGTATCTGTTGTATTCACTTGGTCGTCTGTTGTACTATCTCTATACTGCTCAACTCTTTCTGATCAACTTCACCCCAGTAAACAGGGGTCCTACCCTTCTACCATACAATATCTTGTATGGTGGTATATCAGTACTCGAATGGTAACTGTTAGTATAGGAAAACTCGGCCAATATTGTGTGTTCATTTGTTCTTTTTAATGATTATGTTCATCTGTTGATTTCGGTAATCTAAGTTGAGTGTTTGGAGATTTCTAATTGTGTGTTCTTGGTAACCATATGAAGATGACCTAAGAACATAAGAATATAGAAATAAGAAAAATAAAAAAAATTAAAGAGTTTACCTTTTACCGGTTAAGAAGGTAGTTGTATACAGTAAATTAAAATTTTAAGTTGCTTGTACTCTTGTGTATAAAATAAAGTTGTTTGAATACAATGATAATTTTAACAAATTTTATTATATTTTTATGTAATTTTCTAAAAAAAACAATTGATTAATTTTAAGAATAAAAGAAGAGCATGTGTGCGTGAATCTTTAATCATGTTGAGTTAAGGCACCTTCGAGAGATATAGATATAGCTGTAGCTCTTGATGGCACGAGAATGCATGATTAGTTCGATAAAAAAATATTTCTTTTTTTATTTTGTGTATTCACTGAAATAGTGTATGATAATAAACTAAAGTAATTAAAAATATAATATATAAAATACTAAATAATAACCAGTATTATAATTTTCATCATTTACAGATGATGATAAAGTGAGGTTTCTAAATTCTAATAATAGAGATGATACGAAATGGCCAAAACAATTCCACGTGTTATGAGTGGCAGTGTGTGTTTAGGTGTTTGTGTGTGTGTTATAAAGGACACATGTCTATGGCTTACGTGTGCCTTCCAAAAGCGTTGACCAGTTCTGTGGTCCCAAGCACCACAATATTCACCTATCACGATTGCCCACGTGTTAACCAATACCTGCTACCTTACTATTATTTTTCCATCTACTATGAACTAAATTTTCATGTTCGATCTGGTTTTCGTTTAGAAAGAGAAGAAATATTTTATTATAGATTTACATGGTCGTTAATTGATAATCAATTTAATATTATATTTCACAATTATTTTGTAATTTTAATCATGGTCGTTCCGATTTTACATTTAAAGAAACAATAATTATTTTGTACTTCACAATTAATATTGCATGTGGTCACAATTATTAATTTATTTTGTAAGTTTTATTTCGTTTTATAAATATATTTTATTTATGGATTTGCTTTTTAGTTTCAAAAAGTTAATTAAATTGTGTAATAGCTTATCTTATTTTCTTATGTGTATCTTCTTTTGGTTTGTTCTTTTTCGTTATAAAGCTTCGAGATTCGTTTTTTTTAAATATTTGTCGGTTTAAAGAATTGAATAAATTTTTTTGTTTTTATTTAATAAAAGAAGCTTATTTGTGGTAAGGAATGGGGTGCAATAATAATAATATTTATATAATTTGATTATTTGTTAAATAAATAAATAAAAAAGGAGGCATGCATTGCGTGCTGTATGCGATTTTGGATTTGCATGAAATTGTGGTGGGCTTTTTTTTAGGTTAATCAAATCTTAGTTGACTTTTATTTCTTGGCTAGACTACAAGGGTATTTTCAAAATCATTAAACTTTTTTCTTGTAGTGGAAGAAAAAAAGAGATCATATTCAACCAGCTCCCGGTACATTAATTGTCATAAAGTTTTGATCTAAATAGTGTACGTAAATATTATAACTCAGGTTACAAATCAAACTTAATTCGTTTAATTCCTTAAATTAAGCAAGGTTCAAGTTATATCGTATATATGTATCATTTGCGCTCGTTAACACACACACACACACACACACACATATATATATAGGACAGTACTACACACAAAACAATATGCGAGGATCGGTTATTTTAATCATGGATAATACATACAGTTTGTATATGTTATACAAGCTAGTGAAGTAATATTATACAGAATATGTTATATATTATTAATATTTCATAAAAATTTAGAACTAAAAATATTATTTTAAGGGCAATAATGATTTAATCATCAAAGTTTTAGTTCAGTTTCGGTTTAATCATCAAAGTTTCTTTTCAAACGGTTTTACCATAAAGTTTGAATTTATTATGATTTAATCCACAAATTTACAGTTTTTTCTTGTTTAAACCTTAAAGTTTTTTTCCAAACGATTTAACCATTAAATTTTTGTTAAAAATGGTTTAACCCACCAAGTTTGGTTAAGTTTTTAATAAAAACTAAAATGCATAATAAGTAGAGAGGGTAAAATCGAAAACCATACAAAAGTTAAATGTTTAATCCGTTTTTTAACAAAACTTCAATGTTTAAACCACTTGAAAAAAACTTTGATGTTTAAATCATAACAAATTCAAACTTTATGGTAAAATCGTTTAAAAAAAAACTTTGATGGTTAAACCGAAATTGAACGAAAACTTTGATAGTTAACCATTATTCACCCTGTTTCTATGATCTAGGTTCCTTTTTTTTTGTAGAATTCAAAAGAATGTAATTGAAGTTTTAAAGAATTAAATTCTTATGAAATAAGATTTCATATCACGTTTTTTGTTAAAAAAATAGAAATTGAATTCAATTTCATTTTAGAAAACCAGGTTTAAAAAGAAATTCTCATTTTTTTTATAGTGGGAAATGAAAAAGAGAGTTATATTTTTTTTTACTTTTTAGTTATTAATTAAATAAGAATGGTATTTTAAGTTTTTGATTTAATGATGTAACATGATTATATGTCATAATTTTAAGAAGTTGCAGTGGCATATTATTGTGACATTATTAATTTTGTATACTAGTGGCATAAAATATAAAATGTAACTAAATCGATTTATTTTTTAGTAACATTTAAAAAGTGCTATTAAAAACATCAATTAGTAAAATAACAACTAAATACCAATAAAATTGTATATCTCTAAATAACATTTTTTGTAGTGATTTTTACATGTATTCTTGCTTACAATAACCAAGCAACAAAGATTAGAATGTTTTGGTGGACCGTACAAAGATTTTCATGAGCTTTAAATATTTTTGAGTGATCATGTTTAAAAAGGTAAAACTCCAAGCAACAATAACCAAGATGGTAGTGATACCAATGCTTACAGTCAATAAGCTGGCCTGGTAACGTTAAGTTTTCTTGTAAATATTGGAGTGAGATGGAAAAAAAACCATAATCTTGATTAGAAATAAGTATGCCACTTCTAGTTATATTTGTGAAAAAACATGATCGAAAAGTTTGACCATAACACGAGAGTATCGATCTCAATCTGTCCATAAGTTTTGTAAACAAAGAATTGAAGCTCCACGATATCGTGTCCTCTACTCACCGTCACCGATTACACATCTTGAATTTGTGTTTGCTCAAAGTTTAGCAAGTATCTATCCTGAATTTGTGTTTGCAATATATAAATTATAACTCTTTGTTTTATATATTGCACTTTATCTTAACCCCATTTTGTCTACTTAATATATATTGTTGTCTCACTATGGGTATCAAAGGTAATAAAGTTGACACGTTGATGTATAATCGGGTCCTTAGTGACGAAATTCAAACGTAAACAAATTTCTGAAGAAGAAACCATGGAAACATTTCCTCACAACTGGTACAGGATATAACAACCTTACCCACCATAAGATCATCATTTTTTAAAGGTCAAACGTACGGCATAAAGTCAACACCATCAATCACTTGACACCTGTGTCATTTGTCCAATCATACTTTACCTTCACTTTGTTACATCCGCGTTGAGTCACTCTATCTCCAACTTTTTGTCATTTTTCAACTTTTCACCTCTTTACAAACATAACATAGAGATCGATAAAGAGAGGTTGACTGTAGAACACAGGCCGGCGCCAAATCATATTGACTTGTTAACAATTTACAACATTAGTCCTCCACATCTATATATATCACACAAGTCATCTTCCCTTTTGGACCTACAAGTTTCACTTTTCATTTGCTTAATCTTAAATCTTTCTATTCAACAAGTACCTTTCTCTCTCTCTTTCCTTATCTCTTTAATTAAAACTCATCTAGAAACTAATTGAAAAATAGCAAGAAATGGGAAGATCACCATGTTGTGATAAGAATGGACTTAAAAAAGGTCCATGGACACAAGAAGAAGATCTCAAACTCATGGAGTATATTCAAATACATGGACCGGGCAATTGGCGAACCCTCCCCAAGAACGCCGGTAAGTACTCTTTGCTTGGTTGATCGTACTTCAAGTCTTGTTGTGGGCATATGTGTAGATTAGTGTGTTTGTGTATGTGTTTGTCGTTCAAAAAAAGTACTGTATGCTTGTGTTTGATGAAGCTTTAATTCTTGTTAACTTTGGATTAAACATTTTAAATTTGGGTTTGCTAACATAGAGTTATTTGATCTACACAGGGCTTCAAAGATGTGGAAAAAGTTGTCGTCTTCGATGGACAAACTACTTGAGGCCTGATATCAAGAGAGGAAGATTCTCATTTGAGGAAGAAGAAACTATCATTCAACTGCATAGTGTGCTAGGAAATAAGTAAGTTCATCTTTCATCTATTCATTTTTGGATCATGAAATACATAAAATTGATGGTTTAGAACATGCAAGTTTCACTAGTTGGATAGCTTGCATGTGAAATGACTAATTTCAAAAAAAAATTAATTGATTTTCATTAATTAGTTGATGATCCAGAAATTGGTTGGATCATATAAGTCATAAAACAATCAAAGTTGCTAGTTTTCTTGCAAGTGCTCAATCATAGCGGAAATATTTTCATGCTTTTCACTTGTAAATTTTTTTTTTTTAGCAAATACCAACTTTTCCTCTACTTTTGTATGAAGTAGCTAGTAATATGTTATCTAAACTCAAGCTTTGGTTAATAATATAGGTGGTCAGCAATTGCAGCTCGGTTGCCTGGAAGAACTGATAACGAAATCAAGAATTACTGGAACACCCACATTCGAAAAAGGCTACTAAGAAACGGAATCGATCCAGTGACTCACAGTCCCCGACTTGATCTCTTGGACCTCTCATCTATCCTCAACTCAGCTCAGCTCAATCTCACAAACCTTTTGAACCTCCAAACACTTGTAAATCCAGAAGTTCTAAGGCTTGCTACTCTACTAGCATCATCATCATCATCAAATCAAGAAAACCAAGACTTGTTTCTCAATAATCAAATGAATCATATGATCCAAACCTTAGCTAATCATCAGCTTCCAAACTGCACCTCCATGCCTACAAATCCTCCAACCACCCACCTTCTGAATCATGAAACACACAGTCAGTATCTTTCACCCAATATGGCTAACATGAATAGCCATATTGTGAATGAAAACTTGATGTTGCCATGCTTACCAAATAATCAATTTATCCACCCTACACAAAGTGATCATCTTGGGGCACAAGGATCAGAAAACTCGAGTTTTCCGCCATCAAATATAGAACAAAAATGCAATATAACAAGTCAAAATTTCAACTTGGATTCGGTTTTATCGACGCCTATCTCGAGTCCTACACCAATAAACTCGTCATCTACACACGTCAACAGTACTAGCAGCATTGAGGATGATAGAGAAACTTACTGCAGCATGTTTAAGTTTGAGATCCCAGAGAGCTTTGAGTTTGATGATTTAATGTAATAATATATAAGTATAATTACAATGTGAATGGAACAGTTTGGTTGTTTTTTAGGATGTCCATCAGGCTGTTAGTATGTGGTGCTTTTTTTTTTTTTTGGGGGAAGTTTTTGTGAATAATACAACTTTGTATTATTAAGTTAATTTTTATTTTATATAAATAATGGTTTTTTTAATAGACTTTCTTCCCATTCATGGCTGCAGAACACGCATGCTATAAGCCTACAATTACCATCTCATACTTCCATTTGTTATATTGCAAATTGCAATAAATTAAAGAAACACAAACACATTTAAAAAACTATAACGACCGACATATATAACAAATTCACCAAAGAACACATGGATTCTAAAGCATATATATAGCCACCATTTTTAACCATAAAACATACAAAGATAATATTGTTTATTAAGTCTTAGTTGATTTTTTGGTTTTTTATTAATCTTTTACTTGGTTATTCGTATTGGAAGAAGTTTTACCGAAAACAGTCTCTTTACATACATGTACGGATATGTCTGTGTACTTTTTACCTTTGTTATACCTCGCTATGACCGGATATTAGTGTATAATCGTTGTTGTCGTCATCTTATTTCATGCAAAGGTTCAAATAAGCTATGGTAATTGTATTTTGAGTGACTTGGGTAAAGGTAAATGTCGTAGTTACACCTTAAACCGAAAGGTGTCGGTTCTTAATGCCAATCCCAAACACCGATTTACACACATTTGATCATAAGGAAAAACACAACGCGAATAATTAAAAGGTTCACGTCTTGATAGAGATTAGAGTATCTTAAGACAATATGCGCACTATGAGTGTAATTAAGCCTATATTTTATCTCTAGTTATGCACAAGTCATTAGAATTTCACATCTATATGATCACTTTAATTATCATTCAAAGAGTGAACGTATGCCATAAATAAGCAGTACTGAAATATTTCAAACTCGAATATTTCACGTCTAATAATTATAACGCATGATATTCACATTTTCCTATAATCCGAAGACATCATATTCGATCGATCTTCTTTTTTCCCTTTCTGAAATATTTGACTTTGAATGCTTTGAAATTGTTCGAAAAGTGTATATTTGTCTTGGCATGCATCAATTTCACACATAGTGAATGCTTTGTTGGAGCTTAAGAGACCACACACATATATATAGATATGTAAATCTTTTTTACTTAAACCACTACACAAAAAAAGTCCAAATTCCTCCAAATAAAGTCGGGTTTTAGAGATTCTAGAAAAAAGCGGTTGTTAGACATCTAAATACCTAGTACTCGGTTATTTAAAAAAAATCAATTTCGTTTATATATAATTAGCATTATACATGTGCAATGTGACAAATTCGAATAGTATGTGTTCGATAACATGTCCGATTTTAAGAATATGAATGTATGGTACTTGCAGAATCTTTTCTGATCAACAACATATCCATTTTCTGGTCAACAACATATTCATTTGTGTTTGATAGCATTGTACTCGTAGAATGTGATGTCAGCAAATATTTTCTAATAAACAATATATCCATTTTCTTTCTTTTTTTTATTATATTTATTTCTCTTTCACATTAACTCTTTTTTTCAATTTGAAAATAATCTTTTGAAAAACAATAAAATAAGAAAAAAACATAATTAGATAGAAAAATAATCTAGTTTTGAAAATTTTGTTTATGTGAGTGATTTAACCAAAATTAGATTAATTAATTTGTTAGTGTCATCTTTAATGAGTTGTTAAAAGTAATTAACTAATTACCATAAAGTAGTTGATGAAATTAAGGAGGTTATTGAGTGGGTTATTGCTTTAAAGAATTGTATTATTTGGATAAAAACATATACTACTTAAAATTAAGTAATTATAGAATTTTTAAAAGAAAGAATGTTAAATGTTTTATAAAATAGTATAAATATAGCTTTCTTTTTTAGTAAAACTGTACTCTATTACCCTCTTTGAATACGATTATTTAACCGGGTTCTATTACAAATAATTTCAATCTCCCTCCATCCTTCACACGTCTCTATCCAATACCAGGTTCTATTGTCTAAAACAACCCGATTCTAACCCTTGTATAGTTAAGCGAAGCTAGCTAACTTAAACTTGTTAAAGGCTTTCTACTTGGTACTTTTTGTAGCTAGGCTACCTGGCTGGATTATACAATATACATCAATGGGCCCAACTGTCTTATGTTCATGGGCCTAACAAGTCAATCTGATGGTTTTCTTTATATAAGTCAACGTGGGCTTCAATACGTTTATGGCTTTATAAAATGTATCCTCCTAAATGTCGGATAATTAGGAAGGAAACGAGTTTACCCTTCATTTTCTTCTCTTTTCTTTCTACTCAAGAACACAAACTAATTATCCCATTTTCTTCTCTTTCCTCTCTTAAAAAACTCAAGAACATAGCGTATGTGTTAAGTTTTAGCCGATCATTTTTTTGTAGGTTGAGTTGAGATGCATTTGCGGTTGGTAATATGTCAAGAAAGCTCTAATTTGAAATATGTGACAAATAAACAAATAACGTAATGATTTATAATGTTTTGTCAACGGATTAGCAACATGTATTCCATCAAAATCATGCATGGTATAGTTTTTAGATGAAAATACTAGTCTGTGTTTTAGTAATGAGCTACGGAACCTGTCGCTAGTATATATGATAGTATGGAAATCCGTCGAAAAAAAATAATTTTTAATAAGTTGACTTAATTTGTATTCCCCATAATAAAAAAACGTTACCAAATATATTGTAAACATGGTTCTAAAAAACGCGTCATGGCGTCGCCAAGACGCGAGGCGTAACTCCGATGTTAAGAAATAGCCATTGACGGTGGGGTTAGGCGTGGCGTAAGACAAGGCGGCATAAGACGCGCCTTTACGCGCCAAATGACGAGTTTTTTAAGGCGTGACACACAAAAAATTTGACTTTTTTTATATACATTTTGCAATCGCGTATATTGAACTTCTATAAATTTATATTTTGTAATTTGTATATGTTACTTTG
>JAUEJL010069276.1:0-40005 GCA_032274825.1 Drosophyllum lusitanicum | reverse complement strand
ATTCTTTAATTTTTATATTGATTTGTGTTATTATTCGGATTGAGTTCTATTATGATAAGAATTTTTAATTTTAAGTTACTACATATACGTTTATCCATTACGCTTAAATATAAATTTTTAAAAATTTTACAACATCATGTTACTAAACCATGACAGATCAATATAATATATTCTTAATAATACTTTAAGTGCATTAACTATTTAAGATACATCTTAGTTCACTATAAATCACAATTCATCATTACATGTCATGTTTATATGTCATCATTTATGTGACATTTTTTCTCTCCAAATATTAGTTAATAAAGTTTGTTTGGATAGCAAGGAACAAAGTAATTTTTAGGGAGTCAAGGTTCTCAGTAGAAAAGGTGATTGTTGAAGCTCAAGCATCACTCTGATAAAGTTTAAATCAAAATATAATCTTCTTGGCCCATCTGGTATTGTAATCCTACATTTTTATTTTAATTGTATTGTAACGTCTTCTTCTAGTAACTTGCTAGAAGAATGGAATAATTATTAATAATATTTCGGTTGTTAGGCGAAAGCGATGATTATGCAGAAGCTCTTTGCCTTATTTTCTTTCTGCTGTAAAAAAAAAGCTATAATAGTAGCAAGTAATAATAGAAAAAAAAATCCCCTGCGTGTTTCACAGATTCTGAAGAAATTTAATAAAAGTATGATTCAATGCCCATTTTTGAGCGTGTTTAGATGTCAAGCTTTGAAAGAACTAGATTCTATGCAACTTAAAAAAATCCCCTATTAAATGGAATTTGACTTCAAAATTGTCTCATAAATCTTTTTTCAAGGGTACAACTCATACTCTTTCTGTACCTACTTTTACATATATAATAAGTATACTATAGAATTTAAACTCAAGACTTTATAAATGATTTTAAACACCGGATACAACTACAACTGAACGTCTAGACTAAAAGAGACATAGGTATGGATTGTATTTTACTTTGATTTTTAACACTAAACGTCTAGACTAAAAGAGACATATATAGGTATGGATTATATTTTGCTTTGATTTTTAACAACCAAACACATCATAACATCTAATTAATCTTTGGATTTTAGCAATGTTTTAAAAACCGGTTTTTTAGTTGACCCGGTCTCCTCACCGGGTCACGGGTCAACCGGGCCAACCGGTTCGACCGGCGGGTCAACCCGGTTTCTAGTTTTTATTTTTTATTTTTTTATATATGTATATATGTGTGTATACATATATATAAAGTGCAAAAAATAAAAAAAAAGTAACGCATCAAGCTTACGATCACTTAGTATATGAAATTCACTATCATTTTTAACTTCATCATCATCATCAACAAAACATAACCACTTGAGTTTCCTAACTTTATGTAAAAACAAAAAAATATAACCTTATTGAAAAGATTAATAGTAAACTAAGATTATAATACCAAATTACTTTATGCAAAACCAAATTTTAGGATTAAAATAAATAATTAAAAAAAATTAATTAATACAAAACCGGGTCAACCCGGGTTAAAATTGACCGGTTCGACCGGTTCAACTGCTAAACCGGCCGGATCGCTCCGGGCCACAAAATGCCAAAAAACCGGTATACATTGACCCGGTCTTGTGGCCGGGTCCCGGATCGACCCGGGTTTTAAAACATTGATAAAAACTAAAAAAATAAATAAAATAGTATTATCCTTCTCTCACTGTGGTGGTATGGCTGGTAAAGTGAGTGCACCGTTATTCATCGACCTCCCACTTGACCTCTTTTCCATATCGTAAACTCTAAGGTGATAATAAACCCAATGCTCCCTCATTTTCTTTCTCAGCCAACTCCCTTTGAATCTTTGATTAACCAGAAGCCTAAAAGGATGTGTCGTAGGAAAAATGGGAGATCGTCATCTTCTTCTAACTCTTCTTCTTCCTCGGCCTATGATTCTTTCTTGGCTACGGATTGCATGTCAAATGAAGTTTGATGTAATTTGAAGGTTGGTAACTATTGGATTCCGTCTGGATGGCAACAAAAATGACGTACGTCTCCTGGTTTTTAAGTCTGTGATTATGGACATTCCAAAATGAATGCTTTTTCATTAAATATAAGAAGGCTGGATAGTAGTATGAAACAAAGTTGGGTTAGGGAGGTTTGTAGATTGAAGAATGGTTTTCTTAATCTACACGAAACAATGGTTCAAATATAATTAGGGCTTTTGGGGTAATCTTGGTTATGAGTTTATCTACCTTAATTCTAATGGCAAATCGGGGGGAATTGTCTCTATTTAGGATGCTAATAATTCTATGTTTGGTTATGAGTTCCTAATCCTCTTTGTTACCCGATTTGATAGATGATCTTGAGGTTTTGGACAATAGAGCGGAAAATTTGTCCATGTCCTCTTAGGAATAGGCTCAAAAGGCTTCACTTGAGCAGCGCATTTTTGAACTTAGAAGGTGGAATTATTGGATGTTAGGTTAAATGGACCATAGAAGGGGACAATAATTCTGGTTGTTTTGTCTGGCCCTTAATTAGAAGGAGAAATTTCATTCATGGAGTCTCTCTTAATGGCAATTGGATTAATTTTTGATCATGATGACATAAAATAGGCTGCTACATATTTCTTTTTAGCTAAGTTTTCTGAAATGATGCATAGGAGGCCGTTGTTTCATAGTAATCTTTTTTTTAATTGTCCACTTCTCAAAAATCCTTCATGGATAGTGATTCTACAAATGAAGAAATTAAAAATGCAGTACGGGGTTGGGGTTGGGGTTGTGATGGGATAAAGCGCATTCCCTAATGGTTTACATTCTAATTTCTAAAAAATTGGAATACTCTTGACCTTACAATTTTGGATGCTATTAAACAATTTTTGCTATTAGGAAGTTTAAAAGGGGATCTAATTCTTCTTTTTTGACACTAATTCTGAAAGTTAAAAATCACATGTATTTTTCTGATTTTAGGCACATTAGCCTTATTGACCGTTTATACAATATATTTCCAAATTATTGTGGAATAGAATTAAATTGGTAATTGATTTGGTGGTTGGGAGGAATAATCAGCCTATGTATAAGGTTGAAGCATTCTCGATGGGTCTTTAATGATCAATGAAATTATTAGTTAGGCTAAGAGGCTTAAGAATTCCTTGCTCTTCTTACAAATTGATGTTGATAGAAGCCTTTGATTCTTTCAACCGAGGTTTCGTGATTCCATCCTTGATCAGATGAATTTTGGATCTAGATGGAGGAAGTAGATTGAGTGTTGCCTTAGTTCTTCTTTAGTTTAGATTCTTATTAATGGTTCTCCCTCCAATGAATTCCTGTCTCATAGTGTAATCCAAGGTGATTCCATAACCTTTTTTCTTTTAATTATCGCCATGAAAGGTCTTAATGTTGCAAATCTTGAAGCAAAAAATGATGTATACTTTGATGGAATGAAATTACCGAATAGGGGGCTTATTATCTCGCATTTCTTTTCGCTGATGATGCAATGTTTGTTGGTAATTGGTCGTTGCCTAACATGTTGAATCTCATGAGGATTGTGCGTTGTTTTCATCTTGCATCCCATGTTGTATGCTACTGGTGATAGGAGTGACACACTTTATATGTTTGCTTCAAGGCTGCATTGTAATGTTAGGACCTTTCATTTTACTTATATGGGGTTGCCCTTTGGATCTTCAAATGTCTAAATGTGATGCTTGGCGGCCACTTCTAGATAAAATTTAGTCCAAACTTTTGTATTGGGATTAAAGATTGAACCTTGCTCCTTGTGGTGTAAAGTTCTTTAGTTCTGGATTGATCACTAATCTTCTTCAATGCGGATCATGTGAAGGATTCAAGCGAAACAACTATAAGCTTTTAACATAGTTTATTCCTATATCTATATTCAAACTGGGTTTGTTCATGTGATTGTTATATGAACATCTTAAAGAACACAAGATTCTAATTTATGTGTTTGATTTTGTTTCTAATTTATATGTTAAGAACACATGAATATTCGATTTTGTTTAAGGTTTTACAATTTAGGATTTTTCTGATTTCTAGATTTAATAGTGTTATGAACTCATCGTGAATATATGAACATGAAGAACATTCATAGGTTAAAACTCAAAACCTAAAAAAAATTTAAAAAAAATAACAAACAACCTACTGAACATGTTAAGGGTTGCATACAATTGCATATTTAAGAAATTTGGGTGCATTATTAAATATAAAATAAAATTAATTGTATACAAATATATTTTTAACAAAGTTTGTTATATTTCCGCATTTTATTAAAATATTAGTAATTGCAATTCCGAAACTTTTCACAAAAACAAAAGTTTTTAAAGAATTGCGCAAACTACATGTCTTAATGGAGTATATTAAATTGCCAAAATAACTTGTTTTTACACTATAGTAATTATCCCTATCTCTTCGAATATCTTTAAAGATGTTCGGAGTGAAGGTGGTGGAGAGATTTGGTGGCCTCCACCACATAGTGGTCAACCACATTCTCACACCATTACTATGTGGGTATGTGATCGAATCAAAATGGAGGTAGAAACCAGGCATGAAAAGATGAGAGTGGTGACTTTAGTGCGTCTAGATGCATCTCTTTCTCTCACTCTTTATTTCTTTGTTTATTTTTGAAAAGCAATTCTTTGTCTCTTTAATTTCTGATTACTTAACGGGTATTGGGTGAAATTTTATGTGGTAAACAGTTACCACTACAAGATTAATTAAGAATATGTGAAGTTGTGGGGTTAGGAATCACCACTTAGGTTGAGGAATGATATCATTTTATGAATGAAGGGTGGAAAAGACAAGGGGGTGATCACCACATGGGTGGTGTGGGTGGGATTTAGCATGACCCTCACCTTTATATTCTCTCTCCCCTCTCTCTTCTATTTTTCTTTTTTTTAAATTTTAATTAAATAATCAAGTATTACCTGGGTCCTAAAAATTGATGTGGTGAGGAGCCCCCACTACAAGATTGAGTGATAAGATAAAAAAGTTGATGTGGCGTCAGTATGGTGAGTATGGTAGGATGTGAGGGTAGCAAATACTTTAATGATCTAGGTGATAAGAGTGAAAAGCTCCGGTAACTGTATGATAAATGTGATAAGACGCGAGGGTTGTCAATACTCAATACTCCAATCAACCTATGAAAGTATGTGTAGAAAAAGGTAAAAACCAAGATCTCAAATCTCGTTTCATGCTTTTACCATATCTGCCATTTTTAATGTGCTTCATGCTTAATTTTTATTACACACTAACACACATAATCATGCAGGATAACATTTATGAAAGATAATTAACCGAATGAAATCTAAATGTTATACCATTAAAGTACAACAAGTACATTAAAGGCTAAGAACCTCGTATTGAAATTCCGGTTTTACCTTTTTCTGCACACACTTTTACAGTTAATTGGACATGATATGAAGATGTGATAAACGTGTGAACAAGGATTTGAGATCCTGAGTTCTTTCTAAAAAACCTTTATTTGAAATCCTAAATACTACATGTCTCAAACCTTGAAAAAAAACATTAGATTTGAATTTTTTTGAAAAGTATTATTTCTGAACTAGTTGGAGGATATAAAACTTAAGTAGAAATCCTACATCCGTCGTAGATGAGTCAAATGTGGTGTTTGATTTTACATTAAATCGTCGATTTTATTCTTTTTTTAATTCAGATAGTTTATTTAACACATAAAATAGACAATTATACTACTTAGTTTATACAAACATCATTTATACATATATACATAAACTTTACATATCCAGACAACATATAATAATAAGATAACAAACAATCCCGAAGTTTTGTTACTAAAAACCCTTAAATTTATATTTTCTTAATTATTACTAAAGTAACATAGTTAAATTGTGTCAAAACAGTCAAATCATTCTATGAACGTACAGTGGAAATTTTCTTAATTAGCACCGAAAAGCAAATATGAGATTACGAATCTTACGCTTTAATTATAAAGATAATAGCGCGTAGGCCATCTTATATATAAAGAACCAAATCACATCGATCACCACATATTCTGCTAATAAAAACCTTGAAGCAATGGCAATGGCTACCACATCAAGACACCTGCAACTCATCTTGATACTCTCACTTGTTTCATGCTTTCTTGGTAAATCCCATTTTCTTTCTGTTTTATGGAACTTTTATAGGTTAATGTTTTCTTGATGTGTTTTCCTAAGTCCTAACGGGTCACGGTTCAATGTTTCAGTAATCCAGAACTCCAATGCGTCGGAGATTAATGCGGCTAATCGGTCTCTGCATATGCTAGAAACCACATTGAGGCCTGGCAGTAGAAGCAAGTTGACCCAGTTCAACGACGTTAGTGGTTCGTTGCTAATGCCAAAAACTACAAAGAGTTGCAAGGCTACAGAGGGTTTATGCAACCGTGATTGCCTCACGGGTTGTTGTAATCAAAGGTGTTCTATACGGTTCAAGAATGGCACTGGAAAATGCCTTGAACCAATGTTGCCTTCTGCACCATGTTTGTGCCAATACACGTGTTAGAATCTGTAATTTTGAACTTGCTCTTGTTCTAAAATCTAATTTTAATGACTATCTGCATCTTACTTCTTTCACACTGCAAAATTGATGTATTGTTGTTGTTGTTGTTACAGTTGTTGTGTCGTTTTATCTTGTTACATAATAGACCAAACATATTTGCCATAAATAACAAACTAATTCTCATACACATGTCATAGAGATGATAGTAATTGAAAGAGCCATCACTGCACATTACAACCCAACATTACAACTTATATGGATTGTCCTGAATATAGATTGTTTGGTTGATTTCAAATAATTATCATAATTTCATATATGTGTTTATGGTATAGGATTTTCTTTTATAAAGTGAAAGAATAATTCATCTTAACTATGTACTGCAGAGGTAGAAGAAAGGGAAACCACTTGTTTTAGTATGACAGATATGAGCTTTTACAAAAGTTAGATGTATATGCTAAGATGCATAATGCATTTGATAGATGTACTATGCATCTAGTATTGGAATCCGTTCGTTAATATAATTTTAAGTTATGTTATTTTAAATTAAAAATAAGAATGGTTATTTTAGTTTTCTATTTTTGCTAGTGTTCTTCATTTACTCTCCGAACGGAGTGTTCTTCCTGAAACCTAAAACGCAAACGTGATTCTAGTTTTCCCACGAAAGAAAAGATTGTTGCTAGCGAAGCCATCACGAAGGTCTATTGTGACGGTAGTTCTTCGCCTATAAAGCTTAGAAAGCTTTTCTTACTTAAATACTCGTGAAAAAGGATCCAAAACTACATTTTAGTCTAAAAAATCTATTCTGTTCTCGAGTAAAGGAAGGGGAAGGAAAGAAATTTTTTTTCTTCTAAATCATCACAATTTTGAGAGGATATATTTGGGATCGAAATAAGCCTAAACTTTCTTTTCTTAAATGTAACTCGAGAACACTTTCTTGAAGGTTTCTTTCCAAATCAAATTCTTTCTTTTCTTAAAAAACCAGAGAACATGCGAAAAAGTCCTAATTAGGATAGTTTGGTATATTCTTTTATATCTTTTATATTTGTAAGTAATAGACCATGAGCATCAAATGAGGAACCCGAGCTGGTTGGCCCCCAACCAGCGCTGCACACCATCGCTAAATAAAAATAATAAAGTTTTAATTACTTATCATTACCTAATTATTTGGGGCTAAAAAGACTAAAATTATGCAATAATTAGAGTTATATAAAGAAATTGATTATTTTTTTTAACGACAAAGATGAATATATTAAATATTAAAAGCTAGTAAATGACGAATTATTAAGTGGTCAATTAAAAATAAAAAGAGGGTTTTAATCAGTGCAATTATTTGGATTCTTGTCTCTCATATGTTAAAAGGGTATTACTATTTGATCTCCCTCCTCTCACATACTACATATGTTAAATTATTTAATTAAATTTTTTAAGATAGATTATATATTCAAAAATATCACATTAAGAACAGTTTAAATTATAAGAAGAGTTCAAATAAAATAACTCGTATCATATATGTCATATGAAACTATTACAATTTCTATTAGGTGGCGTTTGGTTCGTGGAATGTTTCTGAAGGAATTGGAATCTGTGAAGGAATTGGAATCTGAATCTATAATCTGTTTGGTTGGCAGGAAATGAAATTGGAATCCATTTTCATGTTTTGTTTGGTTCGCAGATAATGTAGATGAATTTGATTTCAGTCATGTAAAATGACAGAATTATTCATCCTACAACTTCCAACTTCATTCTTAACCGCAAAAAAATCAATTACCCACAAATCAGTAGTTGAACGATGAATGGGGACGTGACAGACGAACGGGGACGCACCGAACGACAACCAGCAAAAGACAAACGGCGAACGGCGACCCATGAGGACCGACAAATGACGAACGGGGACGTGTGTGACGAACGGGGATGCACCGAACGACGACTCGCGAAGGACGGATGGTGAATGGCGACCCGCGAGGAAGGACTAACGGGGATGCACCGAACGACGACCCGCAAAAGAGGGACGGCGAACGACGACCCGCGAGGCCTAACGAACGACGAACATCAAACGGCGACCGGCGAGGACTGACAAACGACGAACGGGGACGCGACTGACGAACGATGACCGAAGAAAGATGATAGGCGACCGGCGAACAGCGACCGGCGATGCGAAGACAATAGGCAGAAGGTATAATGATAATAAACCACATTCCATCACTCATGGATTTTAAAATTCATCCTTATCTTGAAGGATTTTATATTTCTTCCCTCATAGATTTTAATTCCAAAAAATTCTAATTTCATGATGAACCAAACATTAAAATTTCTACCCGTTCCCATGAAATCAATTCAACCAAATACCCTCCTAGGATTCCTGTACTATAAAATTTTGTCAACCGTAGGTAATGTCAAACAAGCACGTTCCCAATGCTGAACATTTCTTACAAAGCAGGCGTGTGGGGGCCAAGCGACAACTCTGCCTTATTTAAGATCCAATTTTGGTTTGGTCAAAGATGCCGCACCACTTCCATTCAATCAATTTCACATTTTCCGTTCAACTAATCCTCTCTGTTTCTTTAACCTCCTCCACCACCACCACCAACACCTCCACCTGCTCCGATCACTTTCTCAATTTCTAGGGTTTGTTCAAGGTCTCTGGCTTCATTATAATGGTGGTGGTTTCTAGCCGTTTCGCCAACTCTGTTGCTGTTCTTCCTGATTCCAGTATGATGATCAATCTCCATTCCAATTCAACCGCTTCTTCTTCTTCTTCTTTAGCTAATGTTCGTTCCTGGCTACCTTCGAATTTCAAGCCGGTTACTGTTAGGACATCTAATTCTGATAGACGATCAGGATGTGGAAACCTCAGATGCGAGGTACGCTCGGATTCAGACTCGCGATCGGTATCAAATTCATCCAGTCTTTCCGCACTTGAGCTTCTCAAGACATCTGCCGCTGAAAGTGAGTTTTCATTTAGGTTACGTTTGGTTTTTGTGTTATGTTGTGTGATTTCTTTTTTGCCTAAAGGAACAGGGTAGCTAACTTGTTGATTCAATTGAAGCTTGGTACTTAGTCTATATTACGAAATTGATAAACCTGGATCACATTGACAGGCTAAGGTCTGCTAAAGTGGTTTGGGGCTTTTCTTTTATCCTAAGGAAAGAATTCTTGGGAGCATATGCTTAAAAATAATTTCATGGTAGCATCTTTTACTATTATATTCGTCTTTAAATTCCATTTGATTCTCTTCAGAAATATGAGATTTGGGATCCTGCATATTTTGACATTAAATCTAGATTTCCGAAAGCAATTTCTTATACATGAGATCCTCTACTTTGAGCTGATGTGATACAATTGATGCTTGATTATTCTGGTACATATTTTTATGCTTGATCGATTATTCTGGTACCTATGTAATATTTCTTTAGAGAGTATTTGGAAACTACATTTTGAAGGAATAAATTTTAGTAGTTTGACCATTGTTTATTAGAATCCTTGCTATTACCTATTACTATTGAATTTCTTAGCTATATGATCTTTCTTTCAACTGGCTTTGCTGTTTCTTTTAGTTTATTGAAGTATCCTGGGGCATACAAATCCATATAAAGACTTATTTGCTTTTCTCATGATCATATGTTTTTCTTCTTATTGTAGGATATACAAAGGAAAAGAGTGGTTATTTGGTGGTTGGGCTTAGTTTTCACACAGCACCAGTTGAAATCCGTGAGAAACTTTCCATTCCCGAAGCAGAATTACCTCAAGCTATTAGTGAATTATGTGCCTTGAATCACATAGAAGAAGCTGCTGTTCTTAGCACTTGCAACAGGATGGAGATATATGCTGTAGCACTCTCCCAACATCGTGGGGTTAAAGAAATTACTGAATGGATGTCAAAGGTACTAACCACACATACCCATACACACACATTGCTTTTTTGTGTATGGAATCATAAATGACCAAACCGAGTGTTACACATTTGAAATGCAGGTTAGTGGTGTTCCCGTTTCAGATATTCGTCGGCATCAATTCTTGCTGTATGAAAAAGAAGCTACAAAACATCTGTTTGAAGTATCATCAGGGCTTGATTCCTTGGTTCTTGGAGAAGGTCAAATTCTTTCTCAGGTAAAGCATGTTGTAAAAGTTGGACAAGGAGTCCCCGGGTTTGATAGGAAGATCAGCGGGTTGTTCAAACATGCAATCACAGTAGGGAAGCGGGTCAGAACCGAGACCAATATCTCTTCTGGGTCAGTTTCAGTCAGTTCAGCTGCTGTGGAACTTGCCCAGATGAAGATTCCAGAACATTCTTATGCTTCTGTAAGAGTTCTAGTAGTAGGAGCTGGCAAAATGGGAAAACTTGTGATCAAACATCTAATTGCTAAAGGATGCAAAAAAATAGTGGTTGTGAATAGATCTGAGGATAGAGTCTCCACAATTCGTGAGGAGTTTAAGGATGATGTTGAGATCGTATATCAACCTTTCTCGGAGTTAATGTCGTGTGGTTCAAATTCTGATGTGATTTTTACCTGCACAGCTTCTGAAACCTTATTATTTTCTAAAGATCAAGTTAGGACACTTCCCCTTACATCACAAAGGTTGTTCATAGATATATCAGTTCCAAGAAACGTGGAATCATGTGTCTCATATTTGGAAAAAACCTGTGTTTATAATGTGGATGACCTCAAGGAAGTTGTGGAGGCCAATAAAAAAGACCGCTTACGTAAGGCAGCAGAAGCTCAATTAATTATATCTGATGAAGTGAGAGAATTTGAAGCTTGGAAAGATTCTTTAGAAACTGTGCCAACCATCAAGAAACTTAGGGCATATGCGGAAAGAATTAGAACAAGCGAAATGGAAAAGTGTCTAGCCAGAATGGGTACAGATATATCTAAGAAAAACCAGAAAGCTATACATGATTTAAGTAAGGGTATAGTAAATAGACTCCTTCATGGTCCAATGCAGCATCTGAGATGCGATGAAACCGAAGGTCGAACTTTGAATGAGATAATTGAAAATATGCACACGTTGAACCGGATTTTTGGACTGGAGATGGAGATTTCCATCTTAGAAGAAAAGATCCGATCCAAGATGGAGAAATCCCAGGTATCATGAAACCAGTTTAGTTTGGAGTAATTTTATTTTATAAATTTACATCACTGTATTTGGTGATGATCATTTTGAGCTAATACATAACTTATGAATACCTAATCGAGAGGTAATTAATGAGGATGGAAGAGTGTAAGAATACTGATTTATACAATAAGGAAGGCTGTATATTATTATTTCACAATTCAATTGTTATCTACCTATGAACAACTAATGGTGAGTCATTTGTTGTTCAGCTATTTTTTAATATTTAGATTATCAAATGTGTATGTGTGCGTGTACGCGCGTGTGTGCGCTCGCCAAATGTGGATCAATAAAGAACACCTCTTATATATACAACTTAAAAAACTAACTACAAGTGTCGATGCAACACACGGATGCACTCGATCAATTAAAGCCCATGAACCAAAGGGGCTTGCCCGGGCGGAAAGGGAGTTTTCCCAGTGAAGGAGAGGTCTCGGGTTCGAGTCTCTCTGGAGGGTTTCTTCCTAGGAATAGCTGAGGGTCACTCCCTCGTTGGTGAAGCAGCCCTACCGAATTAATTAGGGGGTGTAGTTGGAGTGGTTCGAAACCGGGGCCCTGATCAGATCAACCGTGTTTCGATCCTGTGCCTCTACCGTTGAAGCGGAGCTGTTCAAAAAAAAAAATTTAAAGCCCATGCACTCTCCTGAAAAATACGTAGGGATGACAAATCCTAACACGACACGAAATCTAACCCGAACCGAACACGACCTATGTCAACAAAAATAGGAAACATAACTAAATTGGGTCAGAAATGAGTATTGGGTCAGAAATGGGTTGACCTAAAAGTGACACGAAAATGGTCAACACGGACACAGCACAAACATGATAACTTGTAGGTGACTTATTTAACATGATTTTTAATAATAACAACAACGAAAGACAAACAAAAGTCATTTAACTTAAAACAATTAACACATTATAAGTAAAACGGTTTTCTTGAATGTTGGCGGCATTTTAAAATTGGGGGCTTTTACGATCACAAAATTGGTGACATTTCAAATTTTTCATTTGATAATTTAAATGATAACTAAAAACCGAGTATGAGTATAAAAAAGCTAAATAATGAATTGTTTAATACGTAAATGGTAATTCAAATTATTAAATAAAAGGTTAGTAAGATTAATGCAAGAAAGGTCTACTACATGAAAGTTTTTCCCGGAAAATAAGTTGATACATAACTTGAATCGAAAATCAAGATTTTTTGACCAAAAACACAACTTGATTTTTTCCGACAAATGGGTTGACCAAAAACACGAATTAAGAGACACGAACCGAACCGGATACAAAACTAAATTGGGTTGAAATTGATCGACACAAACCGTTTAACACAAACATGATCCGCATTGTCGGGCCTAAAAGTACTAATAGAAGGGTAGTTTGGGGAATTAATCTATTGTCCTCAAAATTCAATCTCAATTATACCCCAAATTTCTCGACTATTTTCAATTTCGAAAATACCTGTGTAGAAGTTACTACGTTGAAGATCCATACAAGCAAAAAAAACCTAGAATCTTCCATCAATCGATTCGTGGCAAAAGAGAAAAGAGTAAAGTGTCGTTTGGTTTGCAGAATGTTTTTAAATGGAATTGAAATCTATGAAAGAATTGGATGTAAAGGAATTGGATCTGAAATTTAAAATCTTATATATTGTGTTTGGTTGTAAAAATAGAATTGGAATTGAAATTTAATATACCTCATCCACCACCCACAACCCCTATCCACCGTCGCCCTACCCACTGGCGCCCTAATCAAAGTCCTAACCACCACCTTCACTACCATCGAAGCCCTAACCACAACCGTCGCCTTAATCGAAGCCTTAACCACCACCATCGCCACCCCTAATCAAAGTCTAACCACCATTATAGCCCTAATCGAAGGGGAAACAAATTGGTGGTTGGGGCGGCGATTGAAGAGGTGCGATTTGGGGCAGCGACAGAAGAAAAACGGACCGCGACCTTTCAACGGCGGTGATTTGGAGCGGCGACAAAAGAAGAATGGGCTATTTGAGGAGGCGGCAGCAGAAGAAGACGGGCCGGCAACCTTTCAATGTTGGAGATTTGGGGCGGCAACAGGTGAAGAACAAGGGAGTCAGGTGGTGAACAAATTAGCATATGAGATGGGTGGATTGATGAGGATGGAATTCAATGAGGAGTGAATGTAAATTCCATCCAAGGTTGGATGGAAAGTGAAATCCCTTTGGGGCCGTTTGGTTCACAGGAATTGGGTGAAATTGGAATTGAAAATTCCTAAATCATAAGAGGTGTTTATTTCACAGAATTGATGGAATGGAATTTGAGCATTCCAATAAATTCCTTAAATCAAGGAATTAGGAATTCCTTAAATCAAGGAATTAGGAATTCCTTCCCCAAATCAGTGGAATTCTTCAAATTCATAAGGAATCTCAAAACATAATTGTTGTCTCCTAACCCTCCCCAACCCAACCCAACCCCACCCACCCTACTCTATCCTACCCTACCCCTACCCTTATCCCTACCCAACTCGACCCCCACCCCATTCTACCCCACCTAAACCTCACTTTACGCCCTACCTCACTCTACCTAGTAGTATGAATAGGTTATGCATATATGCACAGTGCATATGTGACTTTATTGTATGTGCTGAAAAAAATAGGTTGTAATATGCACATGTGCACCTATCCACACCTATGCTCGAAAAAAAAACAAGGGGTACATGCACACGTTCACATATATGATGTTGTGTTGGAAAAACCCAACAAAAACGATTTTTTGTCTACATGTGCATATGCATATCTTCACGAGATGCACACAAGCATGATGCGTATATGCACCTAGACGCACCTATGCAGTATAAACATGTAGTGCCCATATGCACCTGTGCTTGAAAAAATCGAGTGTTATGTGCACATATGCATATATCTCATGTTGTGCTAGAAAAAAAAACCAAACGAATTTTTTTTTCTTTGAAAAAGTATAGCAATATAGATGGCATATTAAAGAGCATATATTTCTCGTTAATTTGGTATAATTTTCGTATTTTAATATCTTTGCGTTTGATAGATATTTTAGTTTTAAAAAAGTGGGGGTAAATGACAAATGTCCAAATTACCCTCATTAACTACCTTAAATATATGATTTAATTTGGAAAAATTAATGTTATCCACTAACAACTATTTAATCTGGACCTTTCATTTTTTTGATCAATGGTTATAATTAGCTCTCGTGATTCTTGTAATAAAAATAATTCTTAAATGAACTTCCGTATATATATCCTACTACTAAGAGAGTTTTTGGGTTAGTTTATCAATCTGAGCCTTAACCTATTAGCTGAATAATATATTAACTAGTATAATCTTTGAATTAGTCTATTGCTTATTAGCTCATTGATAATGCCAATAAATATTACTGGTAATGGTTGGAAATTATCCTCTAACTATCACTAATCTAATCTACAAAACAAATGAAAACCTTTATTAGAGGGGCTACATATGAAGAACTTATCGCCCACTTCGACAGTCCATAGCTATAATGCTTTAGAAGAGTAAATATACAATAAAATATTAAAATGGCAAGGCATTTTTGAAAGTATAGTTACGTTCTCATGCGTTGGAATCCGAGGATCTGACCAACCAATAAGGCTATGACACATGTCTCCTATCAGTAGGTCATGGCAAGGCATGAGTAGAAGAACGATGGTGCTAGACCAACTTCTTTAAATGTCATACATGGTAAAGATCCCAAGAATCTTGACTTTTACGTACTTTAAAAGTAAGGAAAGTGGTCTCGCTCACGAAGCATGTACTAAGGTAAGGAGGTGGACTGATGTGACATATTATTAGTTCATATACAATAGTAATAAATTAAAATTTTGATACATGTAACATAAACTTTTAAAGTTTGAAACACGTAATAGCAAAACATGATAAGTTGAATACATTTTAATGTATCGAAACCCTAGATAATATAATAAAAGTATAAAACCATTTTAGAACTTAAGTATTTATGTATTCCGTGACTTTTATGTCTTGGTGTTTGACTTTTAAGCATGATTCACACTTTGTCAACATCTTAGTCCCACAAGGTTATGATCAATCATAATTCCCCCCTAAATTTTATCTTCCAATACACTCAATAAGATTTTATTCTGTTAAAATAAGAACTCCTAGATTTTATGTTTTATTGCATTTTGTGGCTATTATATTGTTATAGGTAATTTGTCCCACAATACAAGTTTTAATTTAAATGACAGTATCTTAGTATTTTTAAAATGAAACATGATTTAACTCTCCACCAACCCATATTATCTTCATCAAAGGAAGTGTGGTTCCAAAAAAATAAATCATAATAATAATAATAATAATAATAATAATAATAATAATAATAATAACTTCATCGAAGGAAGCTATAGATAAGACAAAGCAAGTCATCCCACATATCACTTAAATGTAAAAATAAGAAAATAAAAGAATATGGAGAATTCCATATATATATCCTTATAAGCTTCTTTAATTACATATATATTTTTATAAAAATCATTTTTGATTATATATTCTTCTAAACTCTCATATATAATTTTTATAAAGATATATACGTAATTAAAAAAGTTTTAAAAGATATATATAATAATTTTAAAAAATATAATTATGGTACCAATTAGCCAGAGTGAAGTACATTGGGTTTTGCTCTACCAATATTCTCATGTCAAAGCCCAATTATGCAATTACTATGGACTCAAGAAGGATGTTATTCCTTACACATTAGTCTACTAATATCATATCACAAGTGATTCAATTACATTTAGTCGAACGAATAGAAAATATAAAAAGTGAGAGTTGTCACCAATGATAACTTACACATTTTATTGTACGGATGCATAGTAGATTAAGGGTGCATGTATCATACCATCATAGCCTCCTCAAGAAACGAATTTTTTATCATCATAACACAAACCTTCTAATCATACTCTTAATCTACACCTTATGTCCATAATGAAATTTAAACAAAGAATCGTAGGGATCACATAACACATCTTATACCACTAGTCTATAAGCCCTTTGGTTCTTAAGAAACAAATTTAAAATTTTAATTCATACACATAGGGTGTAGATGTAAAATAGATTAGAGTGCAAATCACCTCTTTTTGATGACGTTGAGCCCTCACCGGTATGAGTAAGTAGGTCCTCAACCATACATAGGGGTTGTTTGAACGCAAGTAAATAGAACCATTCAACACTGAATGCTAAATTATTCGGCATTTATCGTAGTTGATCCATGCCTCTAAATAAAAACTATGTTGAATGAGAACATAAAATATTGTTAAACCATTCAACCTTAAAACATCTAGTATATCATTAAGCACCTAGTATCTTACCATAATACATATTTTTTATATGTTGTCTTGTTCAAGGATCATATCTCTCTCTACAATAAATCATTTTGAAGGTTAAAATGATAATTTTTTTATCACTCGTAATCCTTATCAAACAAACTAATACATTTAAAACTAATTTTATACAATGCCTTCAAATTATTCATATCAATGCTTAATCATTTTATTTTAGCAAATATCACCTACATTTCTACCATGAAAATGTCACTAAACAAAATTTTAACCCATGCCTCTTTTACTTCTTTGCAATCCAAAAGACAATTGTCTAACCTCTTGACCACCACTTTATAACGAGCAAAGAAAGTGGAGTGTAAATGAAATAATATTGAAAATCTATCACATAACCTAAACTCCCCTAATCATTTGTATTTCCAAAAGCAAAATGAAGCCCGTCCCCGAGATAGTCTAGAAATGCTACCCATATTAACCCCTTCCATATCTCTCTTGTCTTTATGAACTTTCTCAATCCTTCAAGTGATACCCCCGTCGCTAACATGAAACTAGGGATGAGTAAAATAATCGTATAAACTGGATCAGACCAGAATTAGTACCGGATTGAATTACACATAAGCACGGCGGTTCTCGGTTTCAACTTTTCTCTTTTTTCAAGTTTGGTTCTTTTGGTTCCGGTTCCAACGAGTTCGGTTTTTTTACTCGGAACCGGACTGGAATATCAAAGGACAATCAGTTTGTAAAATAAAACTTCAAATTATCTTATCCTTAATTAATATGTATAAAAACAAGAACCAAGAAGTCAAAAACACAATCTCACGTCTTTTACTCTTCCGTAATTTCATTCCTGGTCATCATGCACCTTCATCTTCTCTATCACATCGACAGTAACAGCCCCCTTCAAATAAGTTTGTATGTGATCTTCATTTTCACTCATCTCTTTCAATGTTTTTTTAAGGCAAATAAATATATTAATATTGTTGATTTCTTACAAGTAGAATATAACTTTTTGATAATAGTTATAAATTCTTTTTGATATACTGTTCACATATGATTTTTTTTTGAATGTATACAAGTAGAAAGTAACATTCCAACAATCATCATAAGTTAATCAAACTTGGTTTATATTTTTGGTATGTAATATATACCATGCAACCTTAGGTAGAGAAAATTTTAATAAAAGTTTCAAATATTTCAGGTTTTGAAATCGAAGAACCAGAACCGGTTACACCTAAACGGGGCGGTCCTCAGATCTAGATTTTAGCCATTTTCAAGTTCGGTTCTTTTCGGATTCGGTCCAATTTGGAACCGAGCTCATCCTTACACGAAACTCTTCCAAGCCCGACCCTCTTTTAGACCATAAACGCTATCAATGGATATAACCCAAAGAGACCTCTCCATCCTAATCTACCCAACAAAAGGCCAATTATTGGATGTACAACTCCCAATATTAAAACTTGTCGACCCGAAAGTTGTCAATACCTTATCTCAATTAACTCGACCTAATTTTGTTTGACGTGTATCTTGAAGATTAAATTGAACAAGTGCTCTTGTTTATTTATTAGTTATGAAGATTAATAAAATTTGTTGTCTTTATGAAAAATAACGTAACATGAATAAGACTTGATATAATTAGGAATGACAAATTGTTAAAAAACAACTAAATACATTCCTCTTAGTTATACGCAAATGTATACTATCATTTAGTGTGTCTTAAGTCTATTTTGATATTCCTCTTATTTTCTTTTTTAAACTTGGATAAACTTTTTATTTTAGGGACGAAAAGCGCACTCTCCAACTTTTTGACGTGGTGGTTTTAAAAAAATGATATATCCTCTTACTTATCTTCCTACTCACACAAGATACAAATGTTAAAATTAATGGATGGGGTGAGGAAAGTGAATTAATATATTCAATATGTCATCTTGTAATTAGTCGGAGGATGAAGTAACAAGAAATAGTAAGAGGATATATCATTTTTCTTTTAAAATAGGTTGTTTAGTTTTTATACACCAGTCGTTTTTATATAGAATGGGTTTGGGTTCAGGGAACTAAAGGATATCCACATTCTGCCCTCATCTCCAATTTCAACTTCAGAAAATCACCGTCCACAACTTTATCCCCGGTTGACTCGGATATTCTCTAGTCAGATAGCGTTGGGGTATTAGGTTTCCCATCGGATATGAGGTTTTTTTTGCTATACCTAATTCTAAAATTACTTTCCCCTTTTAGTAAATAAGGTATAATATAATTCGGTGTTGTTAAAAGAAATAAGCTGCGTTGAATAACTTACTTTATAAAATGGTAAATTTTATCCATACACTTCTTAAACTTCATAAATAATATTTACTTCAATTCATAAATTTTATATATCATGAGGGGAAGCTACCTTATAACTAGAGGATTTGGACAACCTCACTCAAATTTTAAATTTTTTCAAAGATATATATGAAATCCGTATATTTTAGCATAATTTGTTTATCTAGACTCTCTCGTATTCTAACTAATAAAATGTTTAGAATACGAAACTTGTTTATAATCTCGCCTAACAATTTTTATAGCTTCAACCTTTTTGCAACCCAACTTAATTTCATAATATCATACATTTTATTACTAAACTTTAAGCAAATGATTGGGCAAATTGCATGAAAATACAATAAACTTTGTCTTAGTTACTATTGTATACATCCAACTTTAAATTTTTAAAAATAATACAATTAACTTTCATAATTATCTCATTGTATATAAACAACTTTTTTATGTGTATGTTATTTAGTTACCATGGTATACAATGAACTTTGTCATTAACTTTCATAGTATACAATAAGTTGCATACAATATGAGGATTATGAAAGTTGGTTGTATTATTTTTAAGAAAATAAAGTTGATTATATATAATGATAACTAAGACAAAGTTTATTGTATTTTAATACAATTTGCCCCAAATGATTATACAAAATTTAAATATGATATTATGTAATTTGAAACGATTATCCATGTAATTCACCTTTGAAAAAAACAAAAAGGTGGAGACGATTGTAAATAAATGAATCAAGATTCTTTTAAATTGGATCACATATCAATGTTCATATTCTTTCTTAATCTTTTAATATAAATAAAAGAGTAACATAAATTAAATTTATTTAATGATATTAACTCTTAATTTAATAAAATAAATTTAATTACTTAATCTTAGCCATCCATTTAATTAAAATTGAAATTCTAGTTTTGACTTTTATAAGTTAAAATTAAATCAAAATTATTAGAAAATTTTCATATATGACATTTTTAAACCTTAAATTATCATATTTGTTCATCCTAATTTAAAAGTATCATATTAACTATTTATAACATTTAAAAATATTAAATTTAACCAAATTTTAAATTTTATCAGTTTAAAATTTTTTTAAATTTTTTAATGTTTTTTATTTATAACAAATAAATATTTGACCTTATTGTCCTAATTTTAACAATAATGATTGATAGCTTGTACATAAATACAATCATATCTCTTCAGAACATTATACCATGTTTCTTCAATCACATGTGCTCTCAACCTCGCGTCGCTGCTTCCATCGCTGGTCTGGGTGTTGACCTCGCCTATCTTTATTTCTTTTGTGTTTTATAATTATTTAATACATTTTTATTAATGTTTAATATTTATGATTTTGTTAAACCAACCTGTGTATCACACGGGCATCTTATCTAGTCTTCTAATATAAATAAAAAAAGATCATGAATCAAATTTATTAAATGATTCTAACCATTCATTTAATAAAATAAATTTAATAACTCAATCTTAACCATCTATTTAATCAAAATTAAAATTACAATTTTGACTTTTGTTAGTTTGACTTCATATAGGATGAATTTAAATCAATTTAATATCTTATCCTAGAATAGTAGAATCTAATTTCGAATTCAACATTTGCACTTACTTTCAAAATTGAAACTCAAACTTGATTTTATATGATCAAAATTAAAACTAAATTTTAACTTTAAATCATTTTAATTGACTTAAACTATTTCTCTAATTTAAATTTTTTATTCTGTATATTAATTTAGGAATAAATCTATTAATTTTGAAGCAACATCAATAAAATATATTATACACATTTAAATTTTTTGTAATTATCTACGTTTATTATATAATACAAATCTTATTGTAATTAAATGGTACACACTTCCTAAAATTATCATCATTTACTTTTCTATAGCGACTGAAATGGATATAAAGTTCTTGGGTTTAGTTCACCAAAATGTATCCAACTTGTCACGTTTTACTATTATATGTATCAAACTTTTAAAGTTACCTTTTAATGTATCCAACTTCTAGAACTTACCTTTTAATGTATCCAACATGCTATAGCGGGTAACTTGCTGACTTGGAGCAGGTCATACTGATGTGGCATCTCACTTGGCGGATGACATGGGCTTTGTTTAAAATGAAATAAAAATTTTTAAATTAATATTTAATTAGTTTTTTTTATCATATTTATTAAGATTTATTTCCCTTCACCCCTAGATTCATCTTCTTTGATATATGGGTTTTTTCTTTTGTGAACCCAAGGAACAACAATTCATCTGTTTGTGTAACGTCCCAAAGTTTAAAAGTCTTTATGACTAAGTATTATAATTGATAAGAGGTGTTTATGAACTAGAGAAGTGAAAACCGTCAAAATTAAAGTTGATAGTTCAGGGGTTGTTGTGATGATAACCCATAGTTGTGTGTATATAAGCAAAAGTTTTAGTTTATTCACAGATAACACAAAACATACATACATAAATGAAGCATAGCCCCAAATTCTCTGTTGAATTTGGATCAAGAAAGGAGTAGCAAGTAAAGCATATTAAATCAACCAATCATTTCCCTAAACATCAAGGTATACTTTGTTTGTTTAGTTTTAAGTTCTTTGTCGGTTATGATTCAAAGATTGAATCGTGGATTAGAAAGTGTTGTCTATGTTTTTAAAGATGTTTTGGGAGTGTTTGGAGTGTGGGGAAACACTTATGTGTTGTTTAAAATGAGTTTTGGTTGAATTGATGTCAAGAATAGCAGTTGTGTTCTTCAACAGATTACAGGTCGGTCGTGTACACGACCCGTGTAGTTGTACACGACCCATGTTGAGTTTAAAGACGGTGACAAGCCATGTAGGGAAACATGCTCGTGTAGCATGTGAGGTACACGGCCTGTGTAGGGATACACGACCCGTGTAGCAATTTTGCTAACCGAATTCGGTTGGGTGACTTGGTGGTTTAGTGACCGGAATTCAGTCATGTTGACCGAATTCGGTCGTGAGGGGTACACGGCCTATGTAGGCCCATTTTCAGCATAGTTTGATCAGTTTGTGATGTTTAGTCTGTTCTTTGGTATAGGGTGGTGCCTGGATACTCGATAGAACACTTTACTTGTTTAACACAGTAATCAGATACGAGGTGAGTATACTATTTCCCTTGTATGAACAACATGTAAGTATCCATGGTTTATATTATGTGATATTTTTGTTATGTGAGATAGCTATGATGCATATACATTGTACAGCAGTGGTGTATAGCTATGCACCAGAGCAGTATCAGGGTACATAGCTACACATGTGGTGTAGTTGTGAACCAGAGCAGTGTTAGGGGGTATGGCTACGCAGGTGGTGTAGCTATACTTCAATACAGGGACAGTTTGAATAGTTTTGCAGGTGTTACAGCCTAGATGCGAGACATCCTAGGAAGACTTTAGCTTATATTTCAATATTATATGTTGCAGGTGGCACGGGTTCCAGCAAGGGTAAGGCCCTAGCTCCCTGATGTTCGGATAGCTCCGGATAGTTTGAAAGATGGATTTTGATACGTCTTTTAAAATACTCGTTAACATGTGTAAATATGAACTAGTATTTTGTAACTCTGATAACCTTTTTGGTGTTAACGAAGGTTCAAATATTTTATAAGTTAAATATGAAAAAGTGGTGTTACAGTTGGTTTTCTTTCTTGATCGACAAAACCATTTAAGAGACAAGAGACAAGGGATTTCATTTTCATCAAGTAAGTTTAGGGTTTTAAAGGATTAAAGATTTTTTGTTCCAGAGTTTCAGACAAATCGATGAAAGATTTTAATTTGTTATAAGGTTTATGCTCCTCCCATGTTGTTTTCGGTTTAAGGTTCGACTATCCATCTGTAGTTTTTGGTTTAAATCTGTTGTGACTTCAATGATTCTTCAATTTAGTTTCGATTTGATTTTGCCAGTTGGGTGCAGATCTGGGTTTAAGAGTTCGATATCTTGGTAAGAAATCGATTTCAACTATTTGGTTGCTTCGATTCTTGAGATTCACTCCTATGTTGCAAATCAATTTGGTTGCTTTGATTTCTTTTGGTTCAACTTTCAGATCTATGGTACGATTTCTACCATCAGATATATTGGGTTTTCGTTCAAACCTGAGTTTCTTGATGATTCTAATATTCAAATTTCATCTCCATTCGATGGTCAAACGTATGCTATTTCAGATTGATCTCTTGAGATTTGTAGGGTTCATAGTTTGCAATTTCAATGTATCGGTTTATATATCTAATTTATGTTAGTTCTTGAATATGTTTTTGAAAGTTTGATGATGAATGTATTAAGTTTGGATGACTCAATTTTGAAGATGAAAATATAAAATGATGATGATGATGATAATAATAATAATAATTAAAAAAATATGACTTGGCATTAATTGTTGATGTGGAAGTACATGTGGTAAGTTAGAGGTATAAAAAATAAATAAAAAATAATCAAATTACCTCCTACCTGCTCAAGAGGTAAACGTGTATTAAAAGGTAAGATTAGAAAGTTGGATACAGTAAATGATAACTTTTGAAATCTGATATACACAGTAACAAAACGTGACAAGCGGGATACACTTTTGTAAACTAAACCCAAAATCATTTTAGTTTTTAAGAAAGACTCAGATTAGGCTATTTTTCATTCATACGAAACAATAATATATTTAGGCATTTAGCTAAACAAATATAAAATAAAAATTTTATATAAATATTTATAACTGACTGTGTGTTCACAGGGGTAACTAAACTAATTGTTATATAAACAAACCCAAAACCCAATTTAAACTTAAATAAGGATTAAATTAATTTAAAAAATAATCGGATAGAAAATTATATTTATTTTTACCAAATCTGTTAACCTTAACTTCTTACTCAATAGAGTTAAAGTAATTTCTTACATTGGACATAAAGTGACTTTGTAATCTACTTAATAAGGGTCCTGGGCTACTCCTCTCATAATCAATTGGTTTTGAGTTGGAACCCCACAAACTTACATGGAATCAAAGCCTTAGGATTCTAGCCATATCTTCTTTTTCTCTTCCGCCGCTGCCGCCACCTAACTACGGTTGGCCGCCGCCGCTTTCCTTCTCTCTCTCCTCCTGCCCCAGGGATTCATTGTAAATTTTTTTTTATTAGTTTTCTCTCCCTTACCGCCACCGTAGTTATAACTCCTGTTATTGCAGTCGTAGCTCCTACCGTTGCCGTCCGTAGCCGCTGTGCCTCTTGCCGTGGCCGCCATAGTTGTACCTCCTGTCACTGCTGTCGTAGCTCCTACCGTCGCTGCCGATCTTCTTGCCACCCTTTTTGGCTACTAACCCACCATCGCCTTGCTGCCACGGAGTGTTCTTTTCCGTATATCTTTGTTCTTTTCTACATATTTTTTTTCTCTTATGTATTTAATCGCTTTCATTGTATTTTTCGCTCCAGTGGTGCGGGGGAGTATTAGAGAATATAGATTGGGATTTAGTATAGGATAGCCCAGCTCTATTGTATAAATAGGCTATGGCCCATTAGGGTTTCACATTAGGGTTTGTCTCCTTTTGTAATCTAGGAATAGTTGTCGATGTAATACAAAATACCCACGGGGTTTTCATTATTCTACATTATATCAGAACAAGGTTTACTCGTGGTTGGTCAAAGGCCACACGGACTCCACGTAACTCATAAGTATCCACGTGTTGGGCGAAAAAGATGCCACACGTGAGGGGGCGTGTTGAGTAATGTCCCACATCGGACAGAAAGTGACTTTATAATCTACTTAATAAGGGTCATGGACTACTCCTCTCATAACCAATTGGTTTTGAGTTTGAACCGTACAAACTTACAAATAGATGATGACATACAAAATTTACTAATTTTTTTCTTTACGTCCTTTCTTAATTTTGACATTTATTTCCATCTTGTATGTAAGCGATGGAGCAAAAATACAAAATAAGATAATATAAACCTCGCTAATCGGATATAGTGTGAATGTAAAAAAGGGTTATCCATGTGGACGACTTAGATTACTTAAAACCAGGTCGTGAATGCAAATTTCCACCTGGCAATAATGAAATTGGCCGTTTGCAGGTGGTGTCTCTTTCTTCACTCGATCCCACCACTTGCTGCTCCCAAACTATCATCGAGACGACTACCTACATTCAATTAATGCTACCACAATATGGATTTTTTTTTTCTTTTTTTTAGCATTTTTATTTAATCTTTAATACGTCACAAGTAGTTTTAATCTAAAGGTTATTTTCAAATTTTGTTATTCATTTATATAACCATAAACTCATGCACCCAACAAGTCAATACCTACTTTATAATTATATCCATCACTTACGATTTAGTTAAATGACATCTTAGGTAATATTGTTAGGTCAAACACTTGTTGCAAATTATGTGTTTTTCCTTTTAGATTAGGCTATGGGCATTCAACTAGGCGGTATGAAGCTGGTTGGAGTGTGAAATCAATCTACACCATCACCATCCTTCCTATCATTTTTACTGATATGTTTTAGCTGATTTCTTATCTGACCATCTCTCCCATTTTCTCTCCATCTCTCTTCTCTCTTTACATTTATTCTTTTAAAAAAAATAGAAAATAGTTAAGGGGGATGGATGTGAAGGTTAGTTGAACGCAGGGGCTGACCTAGCTATTGGTTGGTGATGGCACGAGCCACCAGTCAATTTTGCAGGCGGAGTGGAAAATTTTAACTTTTTCGAGCCAGTGACACCAGTCAAATTTTAGGGTGCCACCAGTGATTTTTTGATGTCAACAAAATCTAATAAAAATTAATTATTTTAAAAAGTGATAAATATATAGTTCAATCTTCGATCTATACCCTTAAAATACTTTAGTTTACCTTAAAAATAACAATTTAATTCACATGGCTTCATATAAATTGTGTTTTGTTATAAATTTTTGTACGAAAATACTGGAACGACAACTAAAACCTCGTTAACTTGACCCGATTAACTGAAAACCTAGAAAAAACCCGAACAACACTCTCAATTTTAATTAATTTTACTTTTACCATTATATGGTACCACCGGTCAATAAAAATACGGAGTCCACCCTTGGTGGGATGAAGGGAAATGGAAGAGAAAGATAATGTGACAAGGGGAAGAAGGGGATGAATGCTCATGATCTTAACGATATATTAGTTTTTGATATAACTAGAAGATATTTGTTGAGATACATTTTTTCCGTAGCGGAGGCGTTATGAAGCTCGTCATCATCCATAATGCACGTAGGACGTGTGAAACGTGAAGAACACCGGGAGTGGTTCGTCATCCTCCTATTGTTGCTTGGCCTGTCATTCCCTATTTCCTGTGACGAGGATAATGAATCTTTTTTATTTAAGGCAAAATACAAATGTTATATATTCTAATATATACTTATAGAAAATATAACTAGAATCAAAACTTAAATTAAAATAATAAATAGATACAATTTGGGTCTAAGAGATTAATTAAACAAGTGGAGTAATTATTAGTTTGTACATAAGATGTTTTTGTTTAATGGTTTAGCTGTGAATTAAATTATTATTGAAATCGACCATTTGTTATATATTGGGCGACAAAGACCAAGATAAAAGCCCATTTTTCCACTTCCCGTCATTCCTACGTTCCTCCTTCCCACAAGTTACATTCAACGTCCCTCACCCCATTACTCTTCTATTCAAGCATCAAAATTTCTTCACTCCCCTGTTTGCTAACATACGCCCATGGAAAACTACTCGTACAACTCTTACCCGGAGTCCGGGGGATCGTCGCCGAGATCGCGGGAAATCGACTTCGAAAATCCACAGCCATGGGAGGATCAGCCGACGGGGACCAATAGCAACAACTATAAGGTCAAGCTTATGTGTAGTTATGGTGGTAAAATTCACCCAAGACCTCACGATAACCAGCTAGCTTACGTCGGCGGCGAGACTAAGATCTTAGCAGTTGATCGTTCTATAAAATTCTCAGCTCTCGTCGCCAAATTAGCGTCGTTGTGTGATGCTGATGTTAGTTTCAAGTACCAGTTACCTGGTGAAGATCTGGATGCTTTGATTTCCGTCACCACCGACGATGATCTCGATCACATGATGAACGAGTACGATCGCTTAAACAGAGCTTCGCCTAAGCCGGCGAGATTGAGGCTGTTTTTGTTTCCTGTTACTGTTCCAACTCCGTCTGTAACTCCGACACATAGTTTTAGTTCCACTGAGGGAAGATCGGAGCGTGACCGGTTCGTTGAAGCGTTAAATTCTGCTCCAGTCCAGTCGTCAATTCCCCCACCAGCCTTGGCCGGACATGGAAATGCGGACTTCTTGTTCGGTTCCGATAAAGGAGCACCTCCGGCGCCTGTAGCCGTGCAGAAAGTTCGGGATCTTCCGATTGCAGATCCGCTGATTCGTCCTCACGAGCCAGACGTTGCGATTTTAGATGATCGTGGAATTGGAGCGGATCGGATCCAGAAACACATACAGGATTTACGTCGGTTGCGAATTGCAGAAGAGCAACAACAGACTCTATACAGGAGACAAAGTGACGATAACATCGCTGCAGGTTACGCCGGAGACTATTACGTCCAGAGAACATCAGAAAAAGTAGTTTCCACAACACTGCCTGGAAGTGGAAGTGTACCTTCTCCGGCACCGGGATACCAAATCTCCGGCGGATTCACGGCATCTACTATGTCAGCCGATCAACAACCAGTTTACATGGTTCCTGCTCCGTCGAGTATGTATCACGCGCTTATGGCAAGACCTGTGACCGGTCCAATCGGTCACGCTCAGGCTCAAGGCCAGGGTCAGAGTCAGGGTTACTACGCAGTCCAGAGGATGCCAACGGAGGTTTACCGTGACCAGCCTGTTTATAACCCCATGCAACCAGTACAATCCATGGCGGCACAACATATGTTCCCGCAACAACAACCATCACAAAAGGTAGCGGAAGGGATACGAATGGTCCAGTCAACGGCAGGGATGACTGATGCAGGGTATGCTCAGCTAGCGTATGATAACGGCATGGGGAGGCATGTGTACTATACTACGCAGGGGAATATGGTTACACCACACCAACAACCACAACAACAACAACAGCAGCAACCGCCGCAACCAACTACACATCAGTATCAAGCAATGGCTGCTACATTAAGCCAAGATGGAAAGGTGATTGCTCCAACCAAGATCTCTCAAGGTTCGATATAATCTTTATCAATTGAGTTTGAGTACGTTTTCGAGTTAATACGCTATCATATTAAAAAACTAATAAATATATAAATAAATAATGAAATTGTGGTGTTTGTTCTTAATTTACATGTCTGCATATCTGCTTGAATGTCGAGAAAAATGTTATGTACTAGAGATATTCTGGTTTATTATTTGTTTTGTAAATGAAGGTAATATTATTGTGAGGAGTCTAGATTTTATTTATTTATTTATTTTAAAGATTAACACTCCGTTCTCGAGTTTAAACGGAAAGCTCGAGTTTAAACGGAAAGTGACGGAAGGGAAAGAAATGAAAAGATTAACACTCCCTTTCATTTTCTTTCTCTCCTTAAAAAAGCTCAAGAGTATATCAACTTAACTGTTTTCTTTTCTTTTCCTCCTATCCTTTCTAAAAAACAACCTGAGAACGGAGCGTAAAGAAGATGAGATTACATGTAATCTGAATTTAGGGGGAAAATGTGTAGGGCCGAGTAGCATGCATTAAATAAGAAAAAGAAAGGAAAGAGACCTCGGATTGAATAAAAAAGGGTAGATGATGGAGGTGTTAGGATTTATAGGACAAGTGTTGGAGTGTTGCGTGGGTTGATTATAACATGAAATGCGACTTGTGATGAGTTGCCCTGACCTTAATAGTGATTGATGTTTTTTTTCCAAATAAATAAATGGTTGCGTTTGAATTTTAACCAGCTCATTGACCACATCCTTTTGAAACTTCATGCCTTGCTGCCAAGACCAGATTATATCTAATCACGGAATCTTTTTATCACATCCTAATTATTATTATCATAATCAAAGTATTAATTAATGTTTTCTATACGATTAATTAAAGAGTCATTTGCCAAAATAAGCAATAAAACAAGTGGTATTACGAAGATAAGCAAAAAAAGATGAGATTTCGAAAATAGGCACCCATGTCGCCGATGGGTGTCGCTGATAGGTCCCCCTTGTCGCAGACCAATTAAAACGTGACATGTGTATTTTTTTAAATTCATGTCGCCGAGGAAAGGTGTTGGTTTCGCCGAGAAAAGCAAACCATGTCGTAGAAGAAAGAAGCACAGCCGTCGATAGCCTCCGCCTCACACTTTCCCATGTCGCCAATTTTTTTTTTGAAAAACGTGCATTAGTGATTTTTTATTCCATATATATATTATCTACACATAATATACAACATCTTCTAATCTTTTAAAATAAATAAAGTAGTAATCAAAATCAAATTTATTAAATTTTCAAAATTTTGACTTTTAATAGTCAAATCTAATTTAATTTAAGAGATAATTCAATTTTGTATAGTATATATGTATTTCTTTACTATTTGAACATACTATTTTTATATTTTTATTATTTATCATATTTTTAAATTCGCACTTCTTCCCCGTATAATAATTAAATAAATTTTTTTTATTAATTTGTAATATTTATTACTTTTTAAGCACACCCGTGTATAACACGATCATCTAATCTAGTACTATATAAAATAATATTTTTTAAATACCAATTATAATTTTTTTTACATAATTAAGTATGGATTTATATATGTTATGTATTATGTAAAAATAGACGTCGGTAGCTTTTATCGGCGACAACGATAAGAAAACACATCCACGTGGCGCAATCTAATTGTTTGGCGACATGAAAAGCCGTTGGTGACAAAGGCTCCTATTATCGGCGACACCAGTACTTAAATACGTAATACACAATTTTTGGTGTTTTTTTTGCTCTTGTACATAACTAGTTGCTTATTTTGGCAATTATTTTTTAATTAAATTAAAGGGTTAAAAGTTATGAATCGTAACATTCTACTACTATTTTTATATATCCTCTTACTTACAAGATCAAGACATATGACTAGTTAATGTTTATTGTGTATCTTGTACTTTTATTTTTATGTTTATGTGTGGGCTTCTTTTATGTTTTTCTCTGGTCAATGTTCAAACTTATTTCATATTTGGATAATAAATGTTTGAATTTCTTAGTTATTATTAAATAATTAATGCAATGAGTTGAAATTTTGAACTATATATGTTTGAAAATGTTTCTATATTTTTAATTTATCTTAATGGTGTTGGAAAAACAAAATTGTTAACATGTCCATAAAATTGTATTTTAAACATTTTTATATGTGCAAAATGTATAAGTCATTGTCGGTTTACAAAACAAGCATAAAAGACAAATTCAACCATCAGGGTCTACCCACGATCGATCGTGAGTAAGCCGTCACTGCACAGCCCTCAAGTTTCAAAAATCATCCTTCTTGAAATCAACAAATCTCATATTCGACGAATCGAAGATGTTGAAAAGGCACACAAGGAAAATTATGATCTATCATATAACTTTATAATAACTTATATATACTCTTTTTAAATACTCACATTAAAATTTTATAAGATACAAGCTTAGTTTTTTATAAAAATCCAATGTTTTATAACCCACAAGTGGACAAAAAGAATACAAGACAACAAGCTTCTTGTTTAGGCAAAAACTAAACATAATTTTCCCTTAGAAAGCTACAAACCTATAATAGGAAAAGTTATCTTTTATTTTTGGAAAACCTTCAACATGCTATTATATAGATTTATTCTCCTTCTATTTTGGTCATACAATTCAAATACTTTCGGAAGGTCAATGCCTACATTTTTCTAACACATTTTCGGTCCATTTTTAAGGTAAAAAAGGTTTGAGTATTGTATAAAACAATCTCCGGCGTCTATATTCAAAATATCAAAAGTTATGCATTGCCACCTCACGGTATATTCACGATCGACTGTGACATCGTCCATGGGGATCCGAACATTTTTGCCCTTTTGTGGCTATTAACAGAGGCTTGTAACTTCACTTTTTCTCAACCATAATTTTAGTCATTAATCAACCATAAGCAACGGAAGTCTTAAAAACCATAAGTACGATAAATGTAACGCGACAAAACCAGGGTGTCACACCATGATCAAACAGTTAAACCGTTACAAATTCAAACCATAAATAAAATAATAAAATAATAATGGTTCATTGGTATCAATGTCCATAAACTATCTACCCAATAAGCACCCCATCTCACAAGCCAAGCTCTAAGCCACCTGCACGAGTACAAGACACGTTTCAAAAGAGTAAGTGTCAACTTACGCCTCGTGAGTCAATAGGGTTAAAATAACAAATCCGTAAAAGTATTAAAGATGAAACATTAATACAGTTATCATATAACCATACCTGTCCCATTTGTATATTTGACCCATCCCGTGAATCTCACATAATATATATCATATAAATGGGTCAAATAACCATTTCAATTAACATTGCATGTCAAAACCGTTCACAAACCGCAAATCGAACACATACCGCATATCAACCATGTATCGCATACCGTGGTCTGTATATCTACCAGCTAAGTTTCCTTAGCCATTGGGCCCCGACCAGCTAGGTAACTCGTTCACTACTTGCACGTTAAGCAACCAGTGCATCGATTAGGTAGCTACTCCCGATTTCTGCATGAATGTACATTAGACGATGCTTTCGCTACTCCGACGATGCAAGTACAAGCACCGCATTGTCGTTCAAGTGTAAGTACAGACGGGGCAACCGCTATCAACCCCTCCTGACACTCACGTGATGCTATCGATATGACTACATCTGCTGTCATACATCACTCCAGTACTCGAGCACTCAATCGTACCCTCGTACCACGCATTGCAAAGGTTATCTAGAAATCCCGCAACTCTGTATGTGGCTAGCACTTAAACCTAGAAGGTTATTAAAATCTAATAGGTCTCTAAACCATAAGAGAGCATGAAAGGTTACTACCCCCGCCCATCAGCCATGTACATGTATAAAAACCGATGATGAATCATGTAATCCGTAATTAACCGTAGCATGCATAAACAACCATGTAAGCATACATAAATCATATTATTGCAAGTAATACACTTAGCGCTACAAACCAATATATATATATATTCGTTTTAAATCTTTAAAAATATAGATTTTGTCGTTGTACTCGGTTTTATAAACTATTGAACTCACCTGAAGTTTCAAGAGAATAACCGAGAGGAGCACAGCAAGAGTTCACCGAGCAAAACGAAATAACGAGTCCTAATAAGTATCCAAGTTATACGATTTGAAAACAATTGATAATACAATTAAGAGTAACAAATTCCTAATCTATATTAATCGCAAATTCCATAAAAATAACCATTCCATTCAAAGTCAAATGTGAATTGCCAACCATGCAAATTACGGCCCAAATCATTAATCCACAAGTAATTTGTAGTTTTTTTTTTCTTTTTCACGCCATTCTTTTATGCCAACTCCAATCGTAATTGACCCAAGGAGCAAATCGTAGTTCAATTCCCGTGAATCTAAAACATAATTGCATCATGCACTCAATCGTATTTCATATATTATACTCCAATTCGTAATTCCTTGATTCATCATAAATCGTAGTTCACGAACACCAACTTCAATCGTAGTTCCTATGTACTAATTACAATTTGTTTTCCTTAGCTTCGATCGTAATTCACAGCTGTCCAAGATGGGATCGTAGTTCACCTCCATTGGACACATGCAGATAGTAGTCCCCTACTCTACTACAATCGTAGTTTAATTCAAACAACTAACATGAGGATCATAATCGAGTCATTGATTGGAATTGTAATTCATCCACACTTATCTCTAATTCTCTATCAAAATTGCGAAACCATTGTTCTATATGAACCAGTCGAAGAACATGTGCATCATCTCAAGTTCTCAACAATAAAATCCCATTCTCAACTAAAATCACGATTAAAGCATCGTTGTTTTAAAAATCCAATATATAACCAATCCTTGACATCATTTTCAAGTGTAAACATCATAAACCTATTAGATTGTACGCTTTTACTCAAACCCGTCGACCTCAATTAATCCTTATTAACCCTCTAGCTAGATCCCTTTTCTTTTATTTTACTTAAAATGTAACCTTTAAATTACTAAGTGTCCATTAATACTTGGTAGCGATAGTATACATATATATTTTCTAGAAATATTATCTCAAACCTTGGTCGTTACATCTTGCAATCCAAAAAACACAGTATACTAACTCACCTCTTGATAGCTTATTTGCAAAAAGAAATTTCCATCTTTCAAGATCAAAGGCAAAAGCAAGAGAGAAAGCATTGAAGATCACTTCATCATACTCTTTTCATCAATTTGTAATAGCGTATGAGAATTAACTCTAACCAATAGAATTAAAGTGAAGTTGGGCACATTTTAGCCTTATTTGCAAAAGAGAAGATTATTTCTTTTAAGCTAAAGAGATAAGTTGTAAAGGTTTATCTCTACCTTCAAAGAGAGAAGTTCTAGTAAAGCAACTTTTGGTGGGTGAAGTTAAGAAGAGGATGTAAAGCAAGTTGGTTAACACTTACTTGAACCACTATAAATCTTGTGTGCACTTCTTACTATTGGTGATATCTTCTTCCTGTTTTAAATTACCTTGTTTAATATTTTCCTTATAAATCCTTAAAATTTGAAAAAACTTCAAAAAGTGGACTTAAAACTTATTCACTCCCCTATAGGTTTCAACAAATGGTAATTCAATATAATTATGACGTTATTCGGTCCTTGAAACTCTTAAAGTACAAAAGTGGTAGGGCGACTAGTTTGATGACCGCTCCAATTTTCAAAACCATGTCTAGAAAACAAGCTCGGTGGAGTAATTCAAAATTTTAGTGTTGTCACTTGTCAAGATAGCACATTAGGTTTTACGGAGTAAAAACAAACCTTTTTACATGCACAGCAGAAAAACAAAAAAATCAGGCCTACTAGGATAGGAAAGTGAGCTAGGCCCCGAAAAAACTCAAAGGTGGGGTTAAATACAGTCTTGCTACTTGGGCACATCCGTCCAACCTCGATAGTATTGAATGCTCCTTCCATCCAAGCATGTTAGTTGTATTTTATACTGTATATAAATGTTTATTAGTTTCTTATGTGTTTTATTTATTATTGATAGGAATTCTCTTGTCCTCAGCCTCCTGGGCACGTGGGAGCGACACACTGAATGAACCAACTCCAATGGATCTAGTCTTTTCAGATAGAAAAACAAACAACTAGAAAGAGTTAAGAAAATCACCTTTCAGCAGTAATCTTGATCCTAAATTGCTAAAGAGAGAACACCACCACTGCATCACCTTGAACTGTGCTGCTAGACCGCACTAGGAACTAACAACCTCTGATCCTCAAGTATCAGAAAATCGAGATATAGTATGTGTCTGCATATGGCGTTGACCAAAACCCTTAGGATTGTTTGTGTGCATAGTCAACTTCAAACAGAAAAAGGGAGGGAGAGGTTTAATTTATAATCTAACTGTAGTGAGCTTGTTTTAATCCAACTAGAAAACCCTCCTGTTGAAGTAATCTCAAATGACCCCCTTAAACCTTTTAAGATAATTAAATTTAAATATCACGCTTAAATATTTATCCTATAAATATTTATTTTGGTTTTATACAATCATATTAATAATAACCCATAAATTAATTTATAAACCACAAATTGATTATCCATACACACAGTTGATTATTTCCACAATTGGTTCTAGTCGAGTGTTCGACAGTATGACCCTTAATAGTTAATACCATATGACATTGGAGATGGTGACAAGTGTTATTTATCTGATGCAAACTGCACTAGCAGACATATGGGGAACCACTTCAACTCTGAAAAAGAAGTGAAAAGGGTTGAGATATGGGTAAATTCCACCTTTAAAGAATGAACCACCATCTTAATATATGATTGATTGTTTCCAGTGAGAACATGGAATCAAGCACCTATAGCTTGTTTTAAACCATAAAAAGAGTGGTACAGGAGACACACTTGATTGGGATTGGTAGGATCAACAAACCCAAGTAGCTGAGACAGATGAATTGTCTCATTCAAAGTTTCATATAAGAATGCTTTTTTAATGTCAAGAAGACCATCTTTTGCGAAACTGCCAAGATAATAACAAGCCGTACATTGGTAAGCTTGATAATAGGGCCAAATGTCAAACCATAATAAATACACAATTGTTACTGAAAGCCTTTTGAAACTAGACATGTTTAATTCTCAGCCAGTTTCTACAAGAACCAAGAACCCCTCATCTAAAAGCCTTACTTCGAACCATACGTTATCTAAAATTATGTCTTGGTCAAGGCTTGTTCTTCCCCACTTCAAACTCACTTCACATTGCTGCATATTGTGATAGTGATTGGGCGAGTTGTCCAAACTCAAGAAGATCTGTTTTAGGATATGCCATATTCTTAGGCTCAAGTCTTATCTCCTGGCAGTCAAAGAAACAAACAGTAGTGTCAAGATCATCAACAGAAGCTGAGTACAGGGCTCTTGCTGACTCAACATGTGAAATCAATTGGCTCAAGTGTTTACTCAATGACCTCAACATCAAAATCCCAACACCAATTTCTATAATGTGTGACAATGCTTCAGCTATTGCACTGGTCTCTAATCTAGTCCAACATGCAAGAACAAAACATATAGAAATTGACTGTCATTTTATAAGAGACAAAATCAAGCCAGGAGACATTCTTCCAAAATTCATACCCTCCAAATATCAAACAGCAGACATATTAACAAAGAGCTTACATAAACCACTGCATTATGCATGTTTATCCAAAGTTAGGCGTGTGTAATCCTTACTCAATGCCAACTTGTGGGGGGGGGATAATGAGGCTTATAAGAAGCAAAGTACCAAAGTCAAAGTCAACTGTGCAGTATGCAATTCTAAACCAAGTGGCATTCACAGCTTACGTATAATACACAATAACAGTCTCATGTACTGTAACAAGATGTAACTAATTAATATTTAGTTAGTTAGTTATAGTCAATTCTCCTTCCTTACAGTGTTTATATATTTAATTGATGTACGCATTACAGTCAAGAAATGATATTACACTTTCCACTACTCAAATATTCTCTCTCTTAGATTTGCTTTAATGATAAAAACACATTTGTTCTGTTTTAACTTGTACATCAACTTACAACCAACAACATTCGTATTTGTTGAATAAGGAGAACCATATGTTATTAATTTATTATGAAACAAGATGAGATACTTAGTGGTTATGCCTTGGAGCCAGACTAAACTCTTGTTCAATGTTTTAAAACCTAGGTTTTTTGTTGACACAGTTTGATGAGTGGGTCATGAGTCAACTGGTTTAAGAACTAGGTCAGCCCGGTTTTCAATATATATGTATATATTTGTGTGTGTTAGTGTGCATCAAACTTGTGTTTTCAAATTACTGCTTTTATGAATTTTGTTGATCTAGTATTGATATCTCGAATCCGTCTTATGCCTTTATTCACTTAATCATCAAAGAAAAAAATAAAATAAAAGAGATTTAATTACATAAATGGTCCATGTGGTTGTCATGGAATTTCACTTTTAGTCCTTTAACTTTAAAAATTACGCAAATAGTCACTATGGTTGTCACTTCATTTCGATTTTGGTTCTTTATGCTAAGTGCTCTTAATTTGACTGTTAGTCAAAAGGTATTTTAATCTTCTCAGTTTATCCTTGTTACCAAACAAACTCTTACTCTTTATTCTTATTTAACTATGTAATTACTTTTAATTATATTTAACTTATTGTTTAACGTCTATATTGAAAAATCGATCATTAAACAAACTTAAAAAGAATTTACACAACAATAACTATATAGAATATTATCACTAGTACACATGTAGACATGAAGAATAAACAAATGAAGAACAACACATTCGTATGATCTATAATAAAAAAAACTAAGAATTTACATAACATCTATATTGGAAAATCCATCATTAAACAAACTTTAAAAAACTTATTTACACAACAATATCTATATTGAATATCGATATCACTAGTACACATGAAGATATAAAGAAAGAAAATAAATAAAGAACAACACATACGTATGATCTATATTGTGTTTAGTATTCTCCAATCCATAGTAAATATTACTCATGAACTAAGACTTTTATGAAATGATCTCGGGTTTAATTCCGACTCCTTACTCGGGTAGCCAAAACTGGTGATCATTGCCTGCGGACCGGTCATCGGGGAAGGGTCGGTTCAGATCCATAGGATCCCGGGCGCGGGGTTGGCCCGACGTAAACAACCTTTTGATGAATATTACTCATGAACTCAATTAAGTAAAGAATTAAAAATTCCTTTTTGTGTAGCTACTTTGTTCGTTTAATTGAGTTCATAAAAAATATTTATATAATAGAATACTATGGATGGGAATTATCATTGTAATTCACTCGTTGGATTATGGCTTCTAACTTTTAAGTAGGATATTTATTTTTATGCATATTTGATTTTTATTTTTTTGTAACTACCTTATTTTGGTAGCCCAATTTCTTGTTAGCATGCCATGACCATACAGAGACAAAAGCCCAACTCATCATTGGACCTTGATACTAAATTATGTTAGCCCAATTGCTTTACTATTTATTTATATTCCTTTCTTTACTCCTCAACCTGGTTAAAGGAAAGTGCCATATTTATCAACAAAAAAAATAAAATAAAATAAAATAAAAGGGCTTGTAGTCTAACGGTATCAAGATGTTGAAAGGTGTTTCTCATAACCTATGGTCATTGGTTCAAGTTTTACTGTGAACAAAAGGTATAAATTTAAGAGTAGATTAATATGTGTGTTCTGCTGTTCAAAAAAAAATCTTAAAAAAATCGCAAACAATTTCGTTGACAAAATCCTTGTGGTGAGTGAAAAAAAAGGAAAAGGCCTTAACATGTGATTATGATTTCACTGTTTTAGAAGCATAAAGATTGTTGTTTTTGCATGTATGTTTTTTGTTATCGATTTGTTTATACATTAAATTTTAATATTTTCTCTTAAAGAGTTAAAAGGACTTCACATCTACGAGTAAATAATATTTTTTAAACATTTATAATAACAAACTGAATAAATATATTCTTATTTGAAAATTTAATTTTTTTTATAAATGATTAATTTGTATAAAAGCATGACTTAAACTTTTTTCTGAAGTTAAAGTTAATGACTGCTTTTAAGGAAAATTTGATTAATTTAAAATTGATCTTATATAAGTTTTATTTTAAAAAATTGCATATTTAGAATAAATACAGATTATTATAATTTCTTTGGCAAAGGTAGCATGTGGCCTATGTGTCAACCAATATCGGTAGACTAAGTGACATGGTGATGATATAATTTTTGTATACTCGAATTATGAATTATTAAGTTGATAAATAAGCTCAATCCTATGTAGTTAGTGGAAATTCTAATGAAATTATCGTTATATAAGTTTACTAGATTAAATACTTGAGTGATATACAGGTTGTTGTAAAAAAATATTAAATAATTATAATATGCGAAAGAAAATAGAATTTAAAAAAAATGGTAAGAGATGGTGTAAACACTCAGACAAGCGGTGGAAATGTCAATGCGGAGGAGGGTAGACGTGATGATAGATGCATTGTATTATGATACAAAAGAACGTAATTATATTTCTTATACAAGTCAGTGGTCATTATTTGTTACAGTTAGAAGTGATAAGGTAAAATATATATTGCTTATAATTAAAAAGAATTTAAATTGATCATAAAATATTTTAAAAAGATAAAACTAAGGATTTAGCTTAATATGATATTTTAAAATGTTATAAATGGTAAATATAATACTTATAAATTAAGGTAGACAAATACGATTTTTTAAGATTTAAGAAAGGCATATATGAAATTATCTCTAATAATTTTGATTTAAATTAAAGAACGTTCACTCTTAAAAGTCAAAATCAAATTTAATTTTTAATTTAAATGGATGGTTGCGATTTAATTTTACCAAAACAAATGGATGGAAGTGCAGGACTCTGATTTGTTAGGGAAAAGTGGGGCAAAGAGAGCTGGGAAGCACAGAGATAGTTTAGAAGACCTCGGAATATGTGCTCCAGGTTCGTGAGAGATTAAAAGCTGCTCAAAGTCGACAGAAGAGTTACGCATATAAGAGACGATCACCACTCACGTTTCAGGTTGGAGATTTTGTTCTGTTGAAGGTATCGCCTTGGAAAGGATTGATCCAGTTTCGAAAGCGAGAAAAATTGAATCCGAGGTACGTATGACCCTTCAAGGTCATTGCGAGAATTGGAAAGGTTGCACATCGGTTAGAATTGCAGGAGGAGTTGTCAAAGATTCACAACAGGTTCCACATGTCGTATCTATGAAGGTGTTTAACTGATGAGTCTGCGTCACGATAGATGAAAAGTTAAACTATGTCGAGAAACCAATTGCTATCTTAGAAAGAAATGTCAAACAACTGAGAAATAAACAGATTGCAACTGTCAAGGTTCAATGGGAGCATCGAAGGGATCATAATGGACTTGAGAGCCGGCGAAGGAGATGAGAAAGAACTACCTGTCACTTTTTGACTAAAGATTTGGAGGACGAAATCGTGTACAAGTGGGGAAGAGTTGTAATGTCCATTCTCATTTTCACACACACACACACACACACACACATATATATATATATATATATATATATATCTAGCAATTTGTGTAATTAAATGTTGAGTTAATGTAGTTCTGAAATAAAA
>JAUEJL010069275.1:0-54256 GCA_032274825.1 Drosophyllum lusitanicum | reverse complement strand
ATAACTTAATATACATTCGAATAAGGTATAACCAAAGACTATACATCTTAGAAGTAACCGAAATACACTAATTGCATCTTAGAAGTAACCGAAATACACTAATTGCATTAAGAGAAGGTATAACCAAAGACTATACATCTTAGAAGTAACCGAAATACACTAATTGCATAATTCATATTAGTAACCGAAATTTTAACTTAATACACATTAATGTTGAACCCAAACTCCTAATATGTTGACACATCATCTAACCACCTATCCTAATTAACTTAGATTCACAAATTGAAGCTCAATAATGCATGCCACATATGATGAGATACTTACTAAGTTATAAGAGATATAGATTTTTAATTACCTTTCTCTCTCTTCATCACACTTCCTCTCTCTCTCTCTCTTCCTGCATTGGCGTACCAAGTATGCTTTGCTTTTGCGGTACCTAAGTATGGGTATGTTATGTGTGGGGGTGGTATCGAAATCCACGTCAATGGTACCGAGGTTATAACTCAACCTTATCCGACAGCCTAACTTCCGATTCTTACCAAATTTTTAAGGTTTCTACTCATACTAAATATAGAATGTGTAATGTAGTAGAATACAAAATTTATATCGTATATCATTATTTTTATGGGAAATTTGCTAATTTAGTCAAATGGGATTGATTTTTGCGAGAAGAAACCGGAACCGCCAAAGAATATGAATTTGAGTAACATTTCGCTAACCAATATAAATTTGACACTTGTCGTTCTTTCTTTCTACATTATCTACTCACTTGGTCAACTTGCTATTTCCCCATGCAAAATTTCGCTAATGGGTGTGATGTGTCGAAATTTTATGAGTTAGGGTTTTTTTGGCGAAATTAATTGGGGCTGAGCTTGGGCTGATTAATTGATAATCCTAAACTCAAGCCATAAGCTACTTGAAAAGACTTTTATTTTGGGGGCTTATGGGAGATTATGTTTTTAATAATCCCCGATGCTAGAAGGCTAGGGATTATGAAAACTTGAATTCCAAACCCCTAAATCCTCCATAAGTCTGTTGCCAAACACACCCTTAGTGATTTTTTTGTCATTAACGAAAATGTAGCTCAAATTGGTAAATTGCTTACTTCCAAGCTCATTTTGGCTTAGGTAGAGTGATTACTGCTCATTTTGTCAACACATTTATTATATTCTCCTTCAAACTAGTGTGGTAGGAGGGTGATGGTGAACAAAGTGAGTTAGGGGTTAGAGTGGATGAATGGGTCACATCCCTCGATTCCTACGGCATTGTCACATAGCATCATGTTTTCCTCACACAACGGCCACTTTGCTCATATAGTATGGTTACAACACAAATTCATGGAATCATTCTACTAATCATCAATCAACTTGTAAAAAAACAAAATAAATAAAACGAATTAATTAAAATCCTCACCACACTGGCCTCATTCGCATGACGAGAAACTCATCACACTTTTAACACCCCATTACTTCTATATGAAGGCGTTACATCCTTTCACTCTATCTCCTTTTAGAATATGGTGATAGAGGAAATAGATTAAAGTCACACTAAAATCTTGAAATAAAACCTTTTAAAATTAAAAAGTTTTTAAAAGTATTGCCTTCATATAGAAGTACGAAAAAGATATGCCTTCATTATATGAAACAGAAAAACATTACATAGACAAGGCCCAACTACCCCATGGCCTGATTTAATGAACAAAGTAAATAAATAAATAAGAGGATTAAAACTTAAAACTGAAAATTTGTTCTGGTTTTTTTTGCGGCATGCTTGCCACTGTGACACAATAACTTATAACGGCGCGCAGTTTCTCCTCCGTGAAGCACCACCCAACAATGGCGGCTTCCGCCTCTGCCATCTCAAATCCCTCATTTTTCACCACAACAACAAAGCTTCATCAGTCATCTTCACCTCCTTCTATCTTCTTCTTTACAAAACCAACCCCTTCTTTTCCCCTTCTTTCCCTTTGTAATCGACGCCGTCGCTGCAGTTTCAAAATCACGGCATCTCTTAAAGTACAGTCAGCGCAATTTCCTTTTTTAGTTTTCTCTTCTGCAGCCATAATCACTGTATACCCGTATGCCCACCACCTGTTTGTTGTAATGTCTGTAATTCCCCTGTTTATTTTTTTCAGGAAAATTTTGGCCGCGTTACAAAAACATGGGGAGATTTCACAAGCCTGAATTACTGGGTTGTTCGGGATTATTACCGTCTTGTGGAATTCGTTAATTCCTTTGAGCCTCGAATTCAGAAGCTCTCTGATGAACAGGTTTGAGTGTTTTAATTGTTTTCCAAAGCCTGTTTGAATTTTCTTTTGCGTCTACATTGCATGAATGCATGATGCATTTTCTAATTTCTATATCAAGCATCTTGATTTTATTAATGGATAATCAGCTAACTGCGAAAACTGCTGAGTTCCGTTGTCGCTTGGGAAGAGGAGAGACACTTGCCGATATTCAAGCTGGTTATTTAATAGCTGCTCTCAAATTTATGGCAATAAAATTTGTATCTTTTTATATGTAATAATTGGATATAGGTGTTTACTTTACATAACAATGCTACAGAGGCGTTTGCTGTTGTTCGGGAAGCTGCCAAGAGAAAGCTTGGCATGCGACATTTTGATGTGCAGGTCTCTCTCACTCTTTCTCTGCATTTGTTTGTTGAAATTGGAGTATGCAAACTTACACCAAAATACCAAATTAGATAAAGTGCAAAGCTTTTATTTATGTGATGAAATGCTTAATTTGGTTAAATAACAAACTTGATTAGAGTTTCGTCCTGCAATTGCTAGATTATTGGTGGTGCAGTGCTTAATGATGGGTCTATTGCTGAGATGAAAACTGGAGAGGGAAAAACATTGGTTTCGACATTGGCTGCATATTTAAATGCCTTGACTGGCGAGGGTGTTCATGGTATGTATTTAGTAGATGATGGTGCTTGCAAGACTAGTGACTATCTTTTTTTCTTTTGGTTACATCAGTGACATCTTCTTGTACCCGGCTGTAATTTTTTTATCTGGAAGCTAGTTCATTGCAAAATTACAGTGCAAGCACGTTGAAACTGCAAATATAATATTTAATATGGCCGGTGTATGGTGGTTTACAGTGGTAACTGTGAATGATTACCTTGCTCAACGTGATGCTGAGTGGATGGGTCGTGTTCATCGCTTCTTAGGTCTTTCTGTTGGTTTGATTCAAGTAAGTGATTCCACCATTTATCCATACTATAATAACATCCGTAAGATACTCCTTTCATTTTTCTCTTTACTTCGTTGCTTTTGTATTACGATATTTAGAGAGGGATGAAAGCCGAGGAAAGAAGGTCTAACTATAGATGTGATATTACATACACGAACAATTCAGTAAGTTTCTCTAAGAGTTTTGTGCTGCAATTTTTTTCACTTTGCTTTCTTATTTCTGTAAATATGATTATTTTAGGAACTTGGTTTTGACTATCTGAGAGACAATCTTGCTGGAAGCAGTGGACAACTGGTTATGAGATGGTATTACCATATTTGTTTACACAGTATAGATTTGATTTGAGTCGTCTCCGGGATTAATATCTGTATTTATCAGGCCAAAACCATTCCATTTTGCAATAGTTGATGAAGTTGATTCCGTTCTAATTGATGAGGGGAGAAATCCATTGCTGATAAGCGGGGAGGTATATTCTTATACGTTTACAGAATACTGGCTAGTAATTTGGAAGTTTTGAACTTTGATCTGCATTTCAGGCTAGTAAGGATGCTGCACGTTATCCGGTTGCTGCCAAAGTAGCCGATCTTCTCACTCTTGGCCGTGTAATCTAGTTTCTTTCTCGATTTCCCTTTTCATGTTTATTTCCTGCTATTAATATCCATTGTGCCTTATTATTTATTTTGATACGCAGCATTACAATATAGAGCTTAAGGATAATTCAGTGGAGTTAACTGAGGAAGGAATTAACCTAGCTGAGATGGCTCTCGAAACTAAAGATCTATGGGATGAGAATGACCCTTGGGCCAGGTAGCCTTGTATTATATCATTTTCTTATTTTTATATAGTAACCATTAAGCTCTTCATTCGATTTCAGCCTCTTATGATTAAATATATTGTAGATTTGTCATGAATGCTCTAAAAGCCAAGGAGTTCTATCGCCAAGATGTCCAATACATTGTTAAAAACGGGAAGGCTCTCATAATAAACGAGGTAAGAAACACATTTTCATAACTCATTATGCTAGTTTAAATTGCTACTGATCATGTTACTTTTAGTTGATTTATTTACTTCAATCATGTTTTTTCCTCTTCTCCCCATTTAACATCTCATAGAGAATAAATTACTTGGTTTCAAAACTGTATTAACCTTTTTGGTGAATTGATGATCACGTTTAATTGTTTGAAGTTGACGGGGAGGGTGGAAGAAAAACGTCGATGGTCGGAGGGGATTCACCAGGCCGTAGAGGCCAAAGAAGGTCTACAAATCCAGGTATATGGTGATGCTTGAAAATTGTCATATGTGGACGCCATGTCATCACTCTTCTTGATAGCTCTCTTTTCTTGTACTTCTTAGGCAGATTCAGTTGTAGTGGCGCAAATCACATACCAATCACTTTTTAAGCTATATCCAAAGCTCTCAGGGATGACAGGGACTGCAAAAACCGAAGTATTGACATTTTTATGAATTTAAATAATGTTTTTAAGCTCAGTCAGCTACTAGAAATCGTCTTTATTACACTGCTACAGGAAAAAGAGTTCTTGAAAATGTTCCAGATGCCAGTTATTGAAGTGCCCACAAATATGCCAAATATTCGTAATGATTTACCCATCCAAGCTTTTGCAGTAAGACATTAAATTCTTGGCAATACTACTGTTATTTCATTGTAAAAAGTAATTTTCTTTATATTCCTTAACCATTTAATTGCTTTGATTACATTAGACTGCTCGTGGTAAATGGGAATATGTCCGTGAAGAAGTTGTAAGTATGTTTAGAATCGGCCGACCTGTTTTAGTTGGAACCACTAGGTACTACAACGACATTATCTCATAATTTCAATCTTCACTGGTTTGATGTTCAGTTTATCCATAAAAGATGCTTCTTTTTGTTGGTATAGTGTCGAGAATTCAGAATATTTGTCTGCTCTGCTAAGGGAAAGCATGATCCCTCACAACGTCCTGAATGCACGACCAAAGGTTTATTCTTTTGTGTTCTTAGGATTTAGTTATGTTCTTATTTTTCTCACTGAAGTAGGTTTTTTAGACCCAACTAAACATTGAACATAATTTTCTTTGTTTTTAGTATGCTGCCAGAGAGGCTCAAACTGTGGCTCAAGCGGGACGAAAATATGCCATCACCATATCTACAAATATGGCTGGAAGGGGTACTGACATTATATTGGGAGGTAATCCAAAGGTGTGTTGGCTTGTTCAATAGGTTGTGGATGAAATTAACGTAAGTCGCAAAATATGCGTTTTAACAAACATGTGAATTATATAAATATCAGATGCTTGCAAAAGAAGTTATAGAAGTCAGCATACTTTCACATATGAGTCGTGATGCTCCTGATATGGACATCGAGGAGCCAAAATCACAAGAGGTAAGTTTTATCAATATCATCAGTGTGCCCATAGTATTTAGTCCCTTATAATCTTCTTGTGGTGTAGGTATTGTCAAAAATGAAAATTGGACCATCATCATTGGCTTTGCTAGCTAAGACTGCTCTAATGGGTTAGTAGTGACCTTTGCCTTGAATTCACCAATCGAGAACCCTCACTACATACATGTAATGTTAGTGGTAAATGACTAAATGGAATGATTTTGTTAATATGCAATGCAGCTAAATACGTATCCAAAAGTGAGAATAAGAGTTGGACATATGAGAAGGCGAAATCTATAATTTCGGAGTCAATTGAGATGAGTCAGTCAGTGGGTTTAGATGAACTTGAAAGACTTGTAGAGGAACAGACAGAGATGTACCCTCTTGGTCCTTGCATTGCACTTGCATATTTGTCAGTTCTAAAGGACTGTGAAATTCACTGTTTCAATGAAGGATTGGAAGTCAAACGGCTTGGTGGTCTTCATGTGATTGGGACATCTTTGCACGAGTCCAGAAGAATTGATAATCAGGTGAGTCAACTCAGATTTTGCAGCAGATATGTTTTTCATTCTTGAGTTTATAATTTTTATCACAGAAACTCGATAGACTACTAAAGAGTGAATATATTTGTGTGATTTTAAAAAGCTTCGTGGCAGAGCAGGAAGGCAAGGAGATCCTGGATCAACAAGGTTCATGGTCAGGTAAATTCTATTTAAGTTATTTTATAAAGCTGCGAGTCAAATATTTGAATAAATTATTCATCGAGTAGCGTGCATTTCATCTTACTTCCACTTCTTGACTTCCATTAAAGGTTATGTATGTTCTTTTTGACCAATCAATGTTACAGTTTACAGGATGAAATGTTCCAGAAATTCAATTTTGACACTGAGTGGGCTGTGAAACTCATATCAAGGATTACAAATGATGAAGATGTGCCGATTGAAGGTGATTCAATTGTTCGACAGGTGTGACTTTATATTCTGGGACGTCAAAACCTTTTGTTTATTCCTTTTTCTGCCACGCTCTTCCATGTTTGAAGTAGAAAAAGTTAGTTTTAGCATCCATGTAGTTCAGTAAATGAGAATTCTTGCCAAGTTTTATTTTAAATATCTCCTGATGGATACATGCAGATTGAAGGCCATATATTCATGGTTCTCCCATAATAAATGCACTTTCTTTTGACTTAAGCATTTACATCTCAGTTCTCTGTTTATTTGTTTACGGTCAATTTGTTTTTAACATGTTTTGTATCATCTTTATTCAGCTTCTGTCTCTCCAAGTTTCGGCCGAAAAATATTTCTTCAACATAAGAAAGAGCCTTGTAGAGTTTGACGAAGTGTTAGAGGTACATATTCGAGAGTATACACCATTGTATATTGTTTTATTTTTGGTCATCCTTTGAACCAAGGTTCTTGGTGAATTTTTTTAATTATATTCTATGTCCAATTATGTTTTGAGTTGCTATTGGTTTCTTGAGCTGAAACTAGTTTCTACATGGAGGAATAGTATTTATGCCATTTTAAGTGTTCTCACACCGTCTCTTTATTGATATTTATTGTTCTTATTCATTATTCATGTGTAAAATTGCTTTCTTGTTGTCTGGTAACTTATCTCTCTTATGGTTGCATTACTGTATACATAACATAACTTTCTGGTTGCAGGTGCAAAGGAAACATGTATATGATCTCCGCCAATTAATTTTAACTGGTGATTCTGAGAGTTGTTCACATCACATATTCCAGTGAGTGTCTTCTTTACTAAGATTTACGTATTATCCAAAAGGAGTAGACCTTAAAACAACTAGTAAAAACACGTGTGTACTTTTGTGATTTGAATGTTCTATGCATGAATATTAGGTACATGCAAGCAGTTGTAGACGAAATTGTTTTGGCAAATGTTAATCCTCTAAAGGTATTGAATATCTTTACCCAAGATTCAAACTCTAACCGGTTACATAGTTCTAATATCCTGTATATATATATATATATATATTCAATAGCATCCAAGCAGCTGGAACTTAGACAAACTTTTAAAGGACTTCATTGCAATTTCTGGCAAGATTTTAGATGGTGAGGTTTTTCTTTTTTCAGTTCTTGATTTGGTGGTCTTAATTAGGAAACCTCTTAATATAATTTTTGAATTTAATCATATAACTGTGGCTTTGTTTTAGAGTCATGCACAGGAATTACGGTGGAATCTTTATTGCAATCACTTGTTAATGTTCATGAAATGAGTGATGTAGATATCAACGACTTTATTTTTCCAAATTTACCTGAACCTCCAAATGCCTTCAGAGGTATACGTAAGAAGACTTCTTCATTGAAGCGCTGGCTGGCCATATGTGCCGATGATTCACTCAAGTGTGTACCATAAACATTTTTGGATGAATTCACTTTTATATTTCTTAGTATGGATTGGGGGAGGCGAATTTGACCCATACTTACAAATGGTTATGAAATGGATCATATCAGAAAATTTTAGCTAAAAGGAAGCAAGTCAAATGAGTTGAAAGTGATCCAAAGTCTATTTTAAATGCATATCATCATCTCCTAAATCGGTTATTTAAAGACTTTTATATCATAATTAACACATTACTTATTTATAAAAATCTTTAAAAGTGTTTGCGGGTCAAACCAACCCAATCCATACTAAAATGACCCGTTTCAACTGTAACTCGTTCAGTCCATTACCCAATCTGCCATGTTGCCACCTCTATTAATACAGAAGGTTTTTACTTGCAATGTCAACTGCAGAGATGGAAGATATCGTGTGACTGCTAATCTTCTGCGCAAGTACCTTGGTGATTTATTAATTACCTCATACATGAACATTGTTCAAGAGTCCGGGTATGCCGAAGAATACGTGAAGGAAATTGAGGTAATTTTTCTCCAATGCTGATACAGTCATACGCTCGTTTAATCTCTCTATTATTTCCATAATATGTTAAATTTTCCATCCTGAATGCAGAGAGCAGTTCTTGTGAAGTCCCTGGATTGTTTCTGGAGGGATCATTTGGTAAACATGAACAGACTAAATTCAGCGGTATGTGTTTATCATAATTCTTTCCTTTCCAACTATTGGTTCTTAATCTAATTTAATAGTTGTTATTCTCCTTATTCTCTCTTTTTTTTGTAACTTATTTTAGCATGAAGAGTTGAAGACTAAATTGGTATTTTTGGTGCAGGTGAATGTGAGGAGTTTTGGGCATAGGGACCCATTAGAGGAATACAAAATTGATGGTTGTCGGTTTTTCATATCGATGCTTAGTGCCACTCGAAGGTTGACCGTGGAATCACTTTTGAGGCACTGGTCATCTCCCATGGACTCTCAAGAAGTATATGCATGATAATCATAATAGAATCTGGAAGATAATTTATAATATATAAACTACACATCATGTATGAGGTATCATTGTACAGGTTTTATGTTGTATACTTGCTGTAGAGTTAGTTTTGATCATTTATTGATTGTTAATGATATAGAATCTTCTGACCTAATTTCTTTAACATTATTAAAGATCACTTGCTTGATTTTGATGAAATGAGAATCATAACTTTGAGCTGAAAGTGATTGTAATGTTGGTGCAAACATTAGTTTCTGAAATTCAAGTTTCTTGCAAGTTTGTGATGATAGGTTATCAGTGTTGTTTGATTTCATTTGTGACAATCATGTTCATTAGTAGATTTCTTTATTAAAAGTGATCATGTTATAAGTTTTATAAGTTAGAATAATATGTGCAAAAATAAAATACATGAAAATTATATGCAAACTCAAAAAAAGAAAAATAAAAGAAGTAAAAATAAGATACATGAACAATCATCAATAATACAATGTATGACCAATTGACCATATCCAAAATAAAGATAAAAGATTATGTATCTATGTATGCTATAGATCAATCAAACATCAAGAACATCTCTTAAACAAAACAAAACAATCAACTTTCCTATATCCACACACCCATGGCTACAGACATCACTATGATTCCAATCCAATGAAACCCACCAGAAAGATATCTGTTACCTGCAAAACAAAAAGGTCAAAGTCAGCATAAATAGTTGACTTTTTTATATATTAATATAATAATATAATCTGCAGTTCACGCAGAATATTTTGTGTTTCCAGAATCAGCCAAACCTTGACTAGTTCCTAAGCTTGTTTTCTCACCTTGGTTGCTATCACCAGGAGGAGAAGATGTTTCTAATACCCGTACTCCAAGTCTGCTGCAATCGGCTCCAATCGCACCTGTTAAATCAAAATTCAATCTTTTAATTATTAATTGATTAGGATTTGTATATGTATGTTTTAAATCAAGAATTGATGATGAATCATTCATACAACTGCTGAAGCATGGAAAATGGGTGATGTTCATGAGATTGGTGTATCCAGGATTGCAGTCGCATGTATGCTTGTACGTATGATTCTTGTTGCATGTACCTTCTCCGCAGTATGTCCAGTAACAAGCTGAATTAATTAAGCCATAAAATTTATGTTAATTAAAACACCCAGCTGAATTAATTAAGCCATAAAACTTATATTAATTTCAAGAACATTAGTTGATGAATTACGATCGAAGAGAGAAATGTTATTGGGGATTGGAGGACTCGGGGAAGGAGCAGGCATGCACGAGTAGTCAAGGGAACCTGCAATTAAATTAAATTAAATTAAAAACCAATATAACATATTTATTAAAGTTAAATGTCTGCTAGTTGATTTCAGCTTCCTATTTCTCTTATGTATATGTATTACAGTTGGGTATGACGCAAGGAAGGAATTGATGATCATCTTCTTCGTTGTCGTCGTTCGAACGAGTTCTTTTCCATCCTGGTTCACATGTGCAGACGAAATTAAATGGTTTTCCAGCATCAACAGAGCAGTTTCCTTTTCCACAGTTGACTTGATCACAAAGATTATCTGCTCAATCACATGGCCAGACTTGTAATGACTTACACAAAAACAAATTGAATTAAAGAAAAGATTATATCATAATCACTGTTTAATAGATTTACCAGAGAAAGGAGGGAGATCAAGTGGCATTGGATTGTCTGATTTAGCCATGGAAGATAGGAAGACAAGAACAAGTAGCAGAGCAGATGAGGAAGCAACTGAAAATTTGGAAGAAGCCATCATATTTTCTCTATTGCAACAAACACACACAGTGGCAGGAGGAAATGTTTACCAAGTAGTATAGGGACTATGTGTGTATTTATAATTTATGCAAACCACCCCATAAGTAATTTAACAAATTGTTTAAGTAATACTTGGTAAAACACAAAAAACTTTATTCACCAAAATTAGTGTTACCAGTATTTCATATTAATTGTTAATAAAAATTTATGGGGATATGATATATATTTCTATAAGCACTTATCTTAGATACTTCTATACTCACAAACATTTATAAGGAGGGGTATGTTAGTCATTTCATCATTTGCTAATTTAAGTGTTTGTAAGTGTATAAGCACCTATCATAAATGTTTCTAGCTGCACACATCATTTTCCCAAAATATATTCAGTTTTAATTTTTAAGGGTGTTTAGGATCGTGTTTTAGTGTGTTTGATATTGTGTTTTTAAAATGTCATCGTGTGTTTTCATTTGCTTGCAAACATGATTTTAGAAAGCAAGAGGTTGTTTAATTGCAGCCGAATATAACAATTCAGCGCCGAATGTTGAATCATTAAGTATTATGCGCTTTTAGTTCTTGTCTCGAAATGTAAACTGTGTTGAATGAAACAGGAAAACACCTTGAATCATTAAGCATCCAGAATTTTACACTAATACCCCTTGTTTCACTTGTTTCCTTATTAAACAATCATATTTTATTTTGTTATTAATCATTATAAATTTTAAAATGACACTTTTCATAATTAAATTGTTTATTAAGAATCTTTATCATATAGCATGTCATATCAAATATAATTCTATACAGAGCTTTTTAAATTATTCAGATTATTGAATCATTACATGCATAATCATTATATTTTATCAAAAAGCCTCAAAGTTCACACTTGTTTTTGTAAGAGTCAATAATGGTTTAACCATCAAAGTTTAAGTTTAGTTTTGTTTTAACCATCAAAGTTTTTTGTTAAACGATTGTACCGTAAAGTTTTGAATTTGTTATGATTTAAACCTAGCTTAAAGATTTTTTCAAATGGTTTAAACCTTAAAGTTTTCTTAAAAAAACTTATTAATCACTTAAGTTTTGTATGGTTTTCAATTTTACCCAATTTACTTGATTATACATGTTAGTTTTTTTTAAACTTAACAAAACTTAAGGGGTTAAACTATTTTCTAACAAAAGTTTAAGAGTTAAATCATTTGAAAAAAAACTTTTAGGTTTAAATAGAAAAGAAGTTGTAACTTTGGGGATTAAATCATAACGAATTCGAACTTTATGGTAAAACCGTTCAAAAACAACTTTGATGGTTAAACCGAAACTGAAATAAAACTTTGATGATTAAACTATTATTGACGCTTTTTGTAATATACCATTTTAAAAACACCAATTTTAAACTTAAAACATCACTAACAATTAAAATATAGAGAAGCTGTTTTTTACCCTTTTTTAACAACGATTTCATTGAGAAATACCCATTAGCAAGGAGCTAATGGACCAAAAACAGAGTACATGTACAATGCAGCAAAAAGAAAGACAAGATTGACTACTATTGCTACGTCGATATGCTGGGTTGATTTGAATAATCATGTTGGGTCGTTCTTCACCATCCTCAAGACCCAAGCTCGAATCATATGCTACAAACATAAAAAACCGTTAGTAATGTATTAAGAGTAAATATATATAGAGAGTGCGTAGAGAAAGTAAGAAAGGAGAGGAGAGGAGAGGAGAGGAGATGTAGCCTGGTGTGGGTGCATCTCCTTTTATAGGAGATGGTGTGGGGTAATACCTGATACTTCTCAATAGCCCACCGGGTATTATACGTTGGTCACTTCATAATATACATTAGGTATTACATAAGATTTGAATCGGTAAGTAAACTTTGAATCTGGTTCACAAGTGAACCTTAATCCGGGTCGTAGGTATGACCTACATCAACTACGCCTCTACTAATGAAATGATACACCAATTAATCCGATTTAAATTCCTACACCAGCTTCCTATTGAATGAATCCAAAAAAATGACAAACTTCGAATCTCACCAAAGAGGGCAGATGAAGGAGACAATATTGAAGAAAAGAGCTTCCCTTAACAAAGTTTCCAAATTGTTGAGCAAGCGGTGAAGATAATCGATGAGAACACTCAACCAGTCTCCTTTTCAATCCCAAACAACACCTTAATAGATTAATACTATAAATAGTAGGGCCGCAAACGAGTCGCTTTTATCGAGTTATTCAAGCTCGAACATATTTAAGTCGAACTTTTATCGAGTTCAAGCTTGAACTCAAGTCTAAAAATGAGTTCAAAATATATAACGTGTCGAGCTTGAGCTTATAAGGGTTCGACTCGAGCTCTTATCAAGCTTAATATAATATATAAATTTACATATAATAGTTAAAAGTCTTACTATTGATTAAATTTATTGGGTTATATTGATATAATATTTATACATATTTAAAGTTATGTTTGTTATTAAATATAGTTTTTCATATATTTGGAATAAGTTTAGTTATTTAAAAACTATTTTAAAATAAATATTCGAGTGGAATAAGTTTTTCATATATTTTTGTTAACTCGTTTTCACACCTAATAGATAGTCGTTTTTAGGTATCATATTGTATTCATATTTGACCTATAACCTATTCATTGCCTAAATTTCAAGGCTATGGATGTGTTCGGTACGCAGTTTTTAAAAAAATGCTATAAGTCTTGTTCGGATGGAAAAACTCGAAACTTTTTCCTAAACAAAAAGCTCCAAAATATAAAGTTCATTGAAATAGTTTTTAAAACTAGTTTGAAGCTTTTTTATATACAAAATTATTTAAATACTATTTTTAATTGTTTTACAATTTTTTCTATTTTTATGAATTGTCATTTTTGTTATTTTACTTTGTTCGGGTCCAGCTACCAAACTACTTTGTCAAATGCATATACAAATAAAATATACAACTTTTAGCCTCAACTATCAGCTACTAGCTTTCAGTTACTTCTGCAAACACGCTACGACTTAATTGCCATTAATGAATATTAAGATTGCTTTAATTTAATTAAAACAAAATAAAATTGATCGATTTGTGTGCAAGCCTAAAACTGTTTAATATATAAATTATAACACATGATAACATCAACAAAATAGTGAAAAAAATACATAAAATTATATCTCAGTGATTAATAAATTAGACATAACTTTAGGTACATATATTATACACCAACAATCTAGTCAACTGACTTTATAATAAAATACTAATCGTTTGAGTATACTGATAAAAATAAAATTATTTATTATCAAGCATAAATTTAAGATACTTTATAATATGATTAAATTGAAAAAGATCTAGAAGCAAAAATCTATGATAAAAGTTTCATACAATGATTATTATTATTATAGTTGACAAAATGAAAATCCCAAATCTTAATTAGTAAAAAGAAAAAGTAAATTTAGTTCACCGTTTATTAGATACTAGACTAGATAAGTGACTAATGTAATGTATGGATGTGGAGAAATAATTAATGTAAAATAGTAACCAACCTAATTAAAGAATAATGTTTATATTAGAAAGGAAATTCGTATATTATACGGGGAGGAGAAATATTTGATGCAAAATAGTAACGAATGTAAATCATGAATAGTATTTATATTACAGAGAAAATCAAATTTTTATAGTACTTCTTTTTATATAACATTCATAGTTTTTGAAGTCGGTATACCATCATCGTTAATTATAAGTACTTTTAATCCCTTCTTACTATTGACACAAAATATATTAACATATAGCTGACCATGAGAAAAAAAACTGGTCTTTTAAGATAAAATTATAAAAATGATAGAATTTTATATTTATTGCCATGATGAACATGATGAAGATAACACACGTGAGAGAAAAGTATCAAATTGTAGTTGTATATCTAACAATATTAAGTCCTACTTATTTGTAGTTGATAAACCAAAAGTATTGGTATAATTTGTGCTCATAAATAATTATAGTAAATGCATTACACAAGCAATCTCATATAAAATGTGATATATATGTAATAAATATAATATTATATTTATATTAATATAATATAAATTGAATACTTGTCTCATATAACAAATATTGTCATATAAAACGTGATATCTACGTGTGTGTGTGTGTGTATATACACATACATAATTATGAAATTAACATTTATAAGAATATACTTCGAATTTAATATAAGAATTAAGAAGATATAGATATGGATAAATTTAAAGTTAGCAAAATTTGATTAAGAATGAACATGTTGTTGAACATTATCGATGATATGTGTTTCCAAACAAAGAAATATAAAATTCAAATGCAAGTCATAGTTTGCATTAGTTTGATCTTTAATAGTCAAAATTGATTTCTCAATTTTAAATAAATAAATGATTAAGATTGTATAATTAAATTTGATTTTTTAAATAAACCGTTAAAACTGTAATTAAATTTATTATTAATCAATAAGAAATAAATAAATATTAACTAAAAATTATTTGTAAAAGATGTAAAACTACTCTAGATATTTGAGTTGAATAGGCGGACACAAAACAACTTTTTTTGACTTCTTCTCCTGACGTGCTATTGTGCTAACTGCTAAGTAGTTGGTAGATACAAAAAAATAGTTATCTTTCTTATAATAAAAAAAATATTTCGATTTTTTATTATTACAAATCACTAGCGGGCCTAGAGATTTTAGTTTGGAATTCTTGTTAATTTGCTTCATGAATTGACCATTTATGTATATACGACTAATAAAACGGATAGGTTGGCTCATGTTACGTAATAGATCAAAACTGCTTTAATATATCAAATAACTTGATAACGTTTAATTAAACCTAAAATTAAATCTTAGAAATGTAGAAACTTGTCAACAAACGAAATCATTTGTGCCCAAGTAAATCATCAAAAGTTTCAACAAAACTAACTAAGTTACCCAACTAATTAACAGGTTTCATTATTTGACGAGCGACATTGTCAACAGTATTTAACAAATAATCAAACATATAAATAAATAACTAAGTCAATTAGCCAATTCTCTTTCTTGTGTGTTAAAGACGACACTTACACATTTGTCAACCATACATTTATAAAATCAAATTGGATTCGGGGCATCATGCAAGAGACAAATAGGTCTAAACAACACACAATAACAATTGTGCTTGTATTTTCTTTAAACCATACAGTTAGGCTTAATTGATTAAAGTTTAAACAGTAAAACTAAACATATATGGTTTAAATCTTTAGTTCAATCAGATTAACGACTAAATTGAATTGATTAATCATTGTAAAGGGTTTTAGTTGAAAATTTGAGAGGTTGAATAAGTTTGTAACCATAATTCCTAATCAAAATTCAATTTAATCAAAGATTTTGCATAAATTTAATATAAAATTAAATTCAACTTTATTAACGGTTTGAAAAACGCATATGCTTTCTCATTGGGATTGGATTGGATAATATCTTCTTCTTCTTCTTCTTCTAGAAGATCAATTCATTCAGCAATAGTTTTGATCGGAAATTATGCCCAGCTTCAATAATTTATAGATTTCGAAGAAATATGGCACACAGAAAGCCGTTCTAGCTCAGTTGGTAGAGCGCGTGGCTTTTAACCACGTGGTCGTGGGTTCGAGTCCCACGGATGGCGTTTTTTAAAATTCAATTCTAATTCCTTGAATAAATAATTTTATTTTTATTAAACTAATTTTTATTCTATGGTCTTTTACCGACTTTGCACGTTCTTTTATTTTTTATAAATAACTTTTATGAAGCAGGTAGAGGTTGAAAATTAATTTTAAAAAAGTTCTAGTCTATATATATATAATTTTATAATCACTTGCATTTTATTTTATAAAAAATGAATTTGAAGGAGAACGTCGTCGTTAACTCGTTGACATTGTCTGTGCGAAGGTTGACGTTTTACGATTTCTCTATGGAAACATTCAATTCTTTCTTTTCATTTTTTAACTTTGGAAAGCTTTCAACAACTCAATTGACAAGTTGGGTATGATAGAAATATTTATTTTATACAATAATATAATTAAACGCGACATGCTTTTTATCTTTTCTTTTAAAACAAAAGGTTACCCCGTCTTCAAAAGATTGTGTATTGAATACTCGTAGAAAATTTTAGACTAGGTAGTTAACCGCCTAATTATCATTATCACATTATGTACAACCGATAATTCTTTTTCTAGAATACTACCATCAACTTTTAAAACTGCTAGATTGTATGTAAGTGACATTTTATTATATGTCACTTACTTTATTCCAACTGGTTGCACTCTTTATAATTATTCTTTATCTTTTAATGATTTTGATAAAAACACACCGTTGAATGAAAATATTTCCTAGAAATATGAAGGTTATGAAGGTGCGATTCTAACACAGACATACACACAAAATGAATCTGTGATGAAAGGTTAGGTATGATGTTGCGATGAAGATGTTTTGGATTTTGATTTTGTTATAAGATGTTTGCGTTTGTGTATGAATGTGCCATTTTTAGGGGGAAAAACACTTAGCGTGAAGGTGTAATTTCGAACTTGAAGCTTGGAGGCAAGATCTTGGCCTGAAGATGTTCTAAAAAATAACTAGAAGGCTTTAAAAATAAAAGATGAATAGGTTTTTTATGATAGTCATTAAGAAAACGTTCATTATGTTTTTATGTATTTTTCTTTTAGAAGATAGGATAGATGCTTCTAGCGACACATATCTTAGGTGCTTCCACACTTACAAATACTTTAAATAAAGGGTATGTTAGTCATTTCATCATCTACTCATTTAAGTGTTTGTAAGTATGAAAACATCCATCATAAGTGATAGTAGCTGCATACACGTTTTTTCTTTTAGCCTTTAATTAAATGATCTGATAGATCAAAATGTTTCTCGTACTTTTCATAAAATGAAAGCTTTTCGTTTGAACCAACATGTATACACACACACCCCTCTCTTTACTTGATAAAAAAAACAACCGGTACCTCACACTCAACATAAATCTTATTTTCTTTTATTATTACAAATAAAAAATTGTACACTTCTTTTGCAATCAACTAAGAGTAAGTAGGGGTCGATCGTGACGTAAAAACCCAAACCCAAATCTTAACAGAAACCCAAAATGACTAGTTTAGTTATGGTACGATTTGGCTAATTAAACTTGCAACTAAGATAAGAGTGAGCCTGTTAAGCTCAATTGGTCAAGGTTTGGGGCTTGGGCCAAATTCCTGATATTTTAGCCCCAAAACTCCAAATTTAGAAATATATTAATTTTAGTCTTAAATTGACCGAATCAATATATATAAATAATCAAATACTAACAGTAAGATATTAAAAAATGATAAAATATCAGATTATATTTTCAAGCAGGGCTGTTCCCAACAAAAATGAAAACTCAACATTTTGCAATAAGAAATTATATATATAACAAATATTAGGAAGAATGAATTTTACTTTTTTGTCTTTTTTTTACAAACCTTCCTTCTATGATTATATATTTTAAATAGCCAAAGTTAATAATAAAGTGTTCTTTAGGCGGAGTGGCATTTGATGGATTTTGCCAAAGCTTTTGTCGCGGGTTTGAATCCTGGATCCTCTCTTTAATTTTTTTTATTTTGTATCCGGCCTCCTTTTTTATTTCCATCCCTTTGTTTGTCTTTTCTTTTATAAAGTCTTCTTCCACTCTATGTTTTGTTTATGGTTATCAATATTAATTTGATTAATACTAAATCCTATGATAAAAATTAGAAAGTTTGAGAGTTTTTTACTTTTTCTTTCTTTTTCTGTTTTAATAAATATATTTTTAAACTTTTAGGTACTAAAGTTTATTACAAATGCTTTTTGCACCTTATTATATATAATAACATATAATAATATATATTTTTAGGTAAAAGCAAATTAAAAAATCTGTAACGCCCCAAGGTGCCAAAATTACTGAATTTAAGTAAATAAATATGTGATATATTTGTGAGAATTCTTTTATGAGGTTAGGGGTGTTTGTTAAATTAGAGGGGCTAAATCTGCTAAAAATTTAAATAAATAAGTTGAGGGACCACTTCTGTAATTATGCCATACTTATAGATATATATGCAATTTGTTCTTGAACTCTCATGAAACACAGACATACATACGTATACATGCTGGCTGCCATTTCTCTCTTTGAATCTGATAAAGTAGAACAGCATATTTAACATCATCATAAAAGCCAATTTGTGCACCTAAGCTTAAGGTATGGTTAGCTTTTGATTTAGAGTTTATATGGGTCAAAATTGATTGTGTTCATGAGTTTGATCATAGGAGGATCAAAAAATTGGTTATTGATGTTGTTTAGTGTTTATAGTAGTACTATAACTGTAAACAAGTGTTGGAAACACTTGTTTTGTCTTGGGTTTTGATTTTGGTCGGAAACCAGCAAGAATAGTCAGTGAACTGTTGCTGATATATGGGAGGCACGGACGTGCCTATGGAGGGTACGTGTGTGCCTATTGACCGTGGCTAACCCTAGTTCTTGGGGTACGGGCGTGCTGGGGCACAAGCATACCTGGTCAAGGTACGGGCGTGTTTGAGAAAGTATGTCCATGCATGAGAGGGTCACAACCGTACATAAGGGAGAGGCACGGGCGTGCCTTAGTGCTAACCAGTTTTCTGTTGTTCAGTAGGGTTACGTGTTTAATACATTATTGGTTTATTATCTATAGAAACAAGTCGTTGTCGTGTATGTTGACTTATAATCTACATTTGACTGTTATAGAACTTTACTGGATACTTAGGTGAGTATATTGTACCTATTTAATGCACGTGTATGATAATTCAATATATGACTCATATTTTTGCTCATGCATACAGGTATACGATTATGGTGATTATGAAACGTAGTGTATCGCTATATAGTTGGTATAGTTTTACATGATTATGGTGATTATGAAATGTAGTGTATCACTATACGGTTGGTATAGCTTTACTTGATTATGGAGTTATAACTGCATTGTTATACGGTTGGTATGACTTGTAGTAACTATTGTGGAGATGTTATTTAATGTTATCTGTTAAAGCAGGAAAGTATATATGCTCACTAAGCGAAAACTTACGTTGTGTTGATGATATTTCTTGCAGGTGGTCAGGGTTCCAGCAAGGGTAAAGCCCCGGTCCTGTGATGCGGCTGGATAGCTCCAATGCAACAGAATAACTTTTTAGAAAACAACTTTCGAATACAGTTAGCACATGTAAATAGCAACAAATGTTTGTATCTCTTTTGTAAACTCTGAAAACTTTTGGTGCTAACTTGGTAAAAAATGTATTATCAATTATAAGAACGAAAATGGGTGTTTCAAAATCAAATGTGGTTAATAAATAGATTTCATCTATTTCTAACATAAAAATCATATAGCAAAGTACGTATACTAAAAAAATGATACACGAATTCCTTTTTGTTGTAATGTATGGAATCACTTTATTTATATAAGTTGAATTAGACTTTTACAACACGTCACGTATAAGTTTTAAACCTCCGTTGCAACGCGCGGGGTACAATTACCTCGTTAAAAACAAAGCACATTTTTTCAAGTCTTGTTAGAAAATCAAATAGCAATCATGGGCGGAGCTAGTATTTTTTTTTATTAAAGGGAGGCCTCAATTTTACAAGCGATAAATGACGTATCTAAACAAGATAAATATATAGTAAACTACCACTAGATACCTGTAGGTAAGCAACTAAAATTTTAAGTTTTGCCACAAAAAATTGTATATCGTCCAACTATAGCTTGAATAATCACACATGACTAGATAGTAACATAATGTATTTACTTTATTTCACTCTAACATGTGAGAATAAGTTATACCCATTCAAGTGTTGGAACAAGTCGTGTGTGCATTAACAACGGAAGCCTTCATAATCAGGGGGCAGACCCAAGCACAAGCCGGTGGTGGCACAAGACACCAACCAATTTTGTCCACGTAGTGTAAATTTCGATCTCGCGTAGTGTAAATTCCGATTTTTTCAAGACGGTGCTACCACCCATTTCAAATCCTAGGTCCGGTGCTACCGCTCATTTCAAATCCTGGGTTCGTTCATAACGGTTACATTATATATATATGGATGATACAACAATTGCACTTAGTTAATATGTGAGGTGATTCTTCCATAGATGAAATTGATTATTCCACAGAACATGAATACTTCTCTAACTTGTCTATTAGCTTCAAAGGTGTTAAGCCATATGTGAAATAATCAATTTCTTCCGTGAAAGAAATTTCTCCCAGTTAATCTACATGAAATATAAATAAGATAAATCAATAAGTTCTAACAAAATAAGTACTTAATTTAAAAGGAAATTCAACTATCAATTTAAGTCAAAACCTTAAGAAATTAGGGATCTTAAAAAAGCATATGAAATACATAAGTGGACATTAAGGTATCATTTGTTTTTGAAGACATAAATGTCATATGCTTTATTTCATGTCTTCAGAAGAATATGTGATTTAGAAAGTCTTAAGTTTATGAAAAAATATAGTTATTTGCTTCTTAGGATAAACAAAAATAAGACAAATAAGGTCTTATATCTGCGAAAAAACAAGCAAGCTTATTGGAAAAGTCTGCGGACGCGCAACTGTTTAAAAAAAACAAACAAGCTTATTACAAAAGTCTGGGCGTCCGCAAACGTTTCTTAATAGTAAGACTTTATTTTAAAAAATAAACAAAGCCAAAGAAGGTTTGAATATTACCTTATACGTAATGCTAATGACAACAATGATACAACACAAAGACGATGATTGTGACAATTGACGACAATCGGTTATCAAGAAAAAAAGGAGGTCGACTTTTTTAAAATTCTAGAAATGTTGAGGAAGTCCAACTTAAGATAGCGGTATGTAATATACTAATTTGAAACTAATGATATGGCCCGGTTGATTGGAGGGGACCAAACATCGTCAAATCCCCTACTAGCTCCGCCCCACGATAGACATCCTAAAATAAAATGAGCACGTTAAAAAACACATACAAAAATGCATACAAGAAATGACAACCCAAAATAAAATAAGGTTGAAAATGAAAATGAAAATTTAAAAAGGGACAAATATAAAAGTGCAAGGGGTGTGAGTGAAAAATGATGAATTGATTTTGCACATACCTGAAAGAAAAGGCGTAAAAAATGAGTGTTGTTTGGAGATAAGTTGAAAGTTGTTTGCCTGGCAGCCCCTTCTCTGTTTGTCACCATCAAAATAAGAACTTGAGAAATGGAGAGAAGTGAGAAATCCACGAATCAAAGGTCAAATTATGACGATTGCACAACGCTACAAAATCCCAATCGAACCCACCACCTTCCCTCTCTTGTTATTATCCACAATTCCTAATTTTCTCAATCCACACACGCACCTGCTGCTTGATTCCTTGCTTCCTTGCACAGTTCATTCATTCATAGTATTGTATTCTATGGTGGTGGCATGGCCTCGTGTTCATGCCACTCGCTGATCGTCCACATGAATCGAACTGCTTCGATTGTAAACACATTAACACCCAAACCCCATGTCTTCGAGCTTCACCGATTCAGGGGATCAAATAATATTATAGGGTTCATCACCAAGTGGAGGTTGCCTCAACGGCGTCGTCTCACCGTGTTTGTTGCTGCTGGGGCGGAGCTCTCTAATCCTTTCTCCGTCAACATTGGCTTGGATTCTCAGGTGCGTCATTCTTACTTTTAGCTAATTTTACATTCTCTTATCGATCATTGAACAATATAATTGAGTGGTCCGGTGGGTTTAGATCTGTAATTCGGTGATTGTTGTGCGTTGGAAGGGCGTGCTGTGTAGATGCTGAAATGGGGTCGGGACTCTGATCGGAAAACACGCTACTATTTGTTGTCAAGCCTAGGGGGATGTTTGGATGTGCGTTTAAATAATTTATTGTGAAGTGGGAATAATTATAACCAGAATCAGATAAGTTAGGTACTAGTTTACATCAATTCCAATAAACAGATTTCTCATGGCAACTTCTTAGCTGCTTCTTTTTTCTAAATCTAATTATTACCATAAATAATATGAAGATCATAATCATAACCAGTTTTTGCCAAACACTTAAAACTAATTATTGTGACTTTCAAGTTGTAATAATAAGTTTATCCTAGGATGTTCATATCAAGTGAATTATACTGTTCCTCCATCCCCAACAAAAAAGTAGAGTTTTGATACTAGAAACTTATAATATCTACTTTAGTATCTAAGGATCGCTCGAGCGTTTTTGGTTTTAAGTTTCAAACATGATGCATTGTTATACCATAGTGTATTAGTGTTTTCGTTAGATTTTTAAGCTGAAAATGATCTCCCTTGACACTCGAGTTAAATGTATGCTCATTTTTAGCTCGTCAAATGGATAAACTCAAAAATAATTGCTTAAAGGTTAATGGGTTAATAGTTCCGGAATGTATTTTTAATGCATAAAACCTATTAAATCATTGTCATACAAATAATTAGATCATTATTATTGGAATAACATACTTTTTATAATCATATTTGACATGCTGGTTCATTATACAAATATGTGAAGTGTTTTAAAAGGCTTGGTCCAAGCCGACCCATTTCAACCCACACCAAAGTCACCGGTTTTGACCCTTTACCCAGCCCACCCTTCCCTCCCATGTTCAATCTTTAACTAAGGGCCACGACAATCAAGTAGTAAACATTGGATTCTTTGTTGGAACTCAACATTTTGCCACTTTTGTCTCTTGCATTTTGCATAGCATACCAATGCAGCAAAACCTCATTCATGATGTTAATAGCTAATTCCTTTGTTTGTTATTTGTAGACATACCAATCCCACAACTTGACTCAGTTGCCTTGGGTAGGTCCACTTCCGGGAGACATAGCTGAAGTTGAAGCATACTGTAGAATATTTAGAGCCGCTGAAAGTCTTCACAATGCATTAATGGACACGTTGTGTAACCCACTTACGGGTGAATGCAGTGTTTCTTATGCTTTCCCTTCAGAGGACAAACCATTACTTGAAGATAAGATAGTGTCTGTTCTTGGTTGCATGATATGCCTACTGAACAAAGGACGTGAAGATCTTCTCTCTGGCAGATCAACCATCATGAAATCATTCAGTGTCTCAGATGTAGATCTTATGGAAGATAAGCTTCCGCCACTTGCTATTTTCAGACGTGAGATGAAACGGTATTGTGAAAGTTTACATATTGCGCTTGAAATTTTTTTGACAGCAGATGATACTCGAAGCCTGATTGTATGGCGAAAACTTCAAAGGCTGAAAAGTGTTTGCTATGATTCTGGTCTTCCCCGGGGTGACCATTATCCACCTCAATCATTATTTGCTAACTGGAATCCAGTTTATTTATCTACCTCAAAAGAAGATATAGAACCTAATGAATCTGAAGTTGCTTTTTGGAGGGGTAGCCAGTTGACAGAGGAAAGTCTAAAGTGGTTGCTTGAAAAAGGTTTCAAAACGATTGTGGATCTTAGAGCAGAAAGCGTGAATGATGTATTCTATGAAACTGCATTGCAAGAAGCACTGTCATCTAGGAAAATTGAACTGGTCAAACTTCCGGTTGAAATCGGGACTGCACCATCAATGGAGCAGGTTGAGATGTTTTCAACTTTAATATCGGGCTCAACGAAAAAGCCGATATATCTCCATAGTAAAGAAGGCGTTTGGAGAACATCTGCAATGGTTTCTAGATGGAGACAGTATATGTCTCGATATGCTTTTTCACCGAGTAACATTCAAACTCAAGATAAGATTTCAGAAGAGCGGTCACAGTTTTCATCAAACTCGAAAGTAGCCATAGCTGTGGAAGAAGATAATCAAGAGTCTTTAACCACAACTAATCAACAAAATGGAGCCTACACTCAAGTCTTGAATAAAACTGATGATGATCAAGATGGGGTTTTGGTTGATTTCCCTGTCAACCCTATTGAGTCCCAGTTACCACCTTCCAATGTTTTCTCCAGGAAAGAAATGTCCATGTTTTTCAAGAATAAAACTCGTTCCCCTGCGACATATTTTACCTATGAGCGTAACAGACTGGAGAAACAGACAAGATCAAGAAAGAAACAGAGTTATAACGGTTCGTTATTAAGCATAAAGAATTCTGATTCAACAAATGGTTCAGCAACCAATGGGAACTTATCTACTGCTTATAATGGAAACAATGTCCTCCAGGATCATGATAATTATGTTGCTTCTCGTTCCAGCTTGAAAGAATTCAATGATGCAGACAGGCATGCAACACGTGTCACGCAAACTGAGAATTTAGAGGGTGATGTTTCATCTTCCATTTTTGTTGCAGAGCAAGTAAGCAATGGGAAAGCAGTGAGGCCCTCTAGCAATGAAGATCTTGAACTAGTTGAGGGAAATATGTGTGCTTCTACAACGGGTGTTGTAAGAGTCCAATCAAGAAAGAAAGCAGAGATGTTTTTAGTGCGAACAGATGGATTCTCTTGCACTAGAGAAAAAGTAACAGAATCTTCTTTGGCGTTCACTCATCCTAGCACCCAACAGCAAATGCTTATGTGGAAATCATCACCCAAAACTGTGTTACTCTTAAAGAAGCTTGGCCAAGAACTAATGGAACAAGCTAAAGAGGTACTATTAATCATAAGAATATTCTTGTCGCATAGTATTTCGTTTTGAAGTCAGTGTTCTTTTGCTTATGGTTGCAGTTATGATTTATGAAGCTACATTAGTTGGATTAAATGACTATTAGGTTTTCATTATGCCTATATTCTGTTTCTTGCAACTTCTGTGTGAAATGCCAGCGCTTTTGTATATGGAGTCTTGCACTGCCCTTGTTCTAATAGTTACACAAGTACTTGATATATTATTTCACTGTGGCTTTAAAGATTCTGAAGTTGCTACTTTTCTATTTTGTTTGCAGTGTTATTTCCTGTTATGCTTTCCTTTAAGTTTATGATAAACAAGGTTTCAATATATTACACAATTAGGATTTATATAGTGCTATGAGCCAATAATTACCTATACACATTTTTGAAGCATATGTGATTCATATATCCCCAATTCCTTTCTCATTCATTATTTGTTTTCTAAGTTTTGTTTTTGCATTAGTTTCCTTTGATAAAGTTTGCATTTAAAAATTTGTTTTCTAAGCCTTGCACTTAGTTTGAGACTGGAGGACATGCAAAAGTCATTTTAAAGTGGTGAATTCTAGGGAAATTATGCATTTTGTTTAATTGGCACCAACTTTTTGTTTAACAAGCTGCTTTTAGTTGTCGGTAAGATCTATAATACCATCCTAGATATATGTATGTGTGTGATTTTTTTGGATTATAGCCTTATAGGCAATCTTTAAGTAACGGTTTGAAGTTCGAATTGAGTTCTAAGCAAGGTAGGAATAATAATCATTCTATAACAAGATGCTGTGACTAAAAATACTGTTTGCCTTTCTCTAATTATAATATTTTCAGCAGTTAACATATCGTGCTCCTCTAACTTGCATATGTATCATCAGTTATTCAATTTCAACTTAAATAAGACAGTGTTACAATTAAACTACTTACATGGTGTACATAATGGATTTTTCTGACGGTAGCTTCTGCATGAGATTCAGGTTGCTTCTTTCTTGTATCACCAAGAGAATATGAATGTTCTTGTGGAACCTGAGGTTCACGACGTTTTTGCAAGAATACCAGGGTTTGGGTTTGTACAGACCTTCTACAGTCAAGATACAAGGTATTGTGATCATATTAAAGGAGGCAAATTCAAACCATTTACAATAATAGGTCAATTCGGATTATTATTTTTATCTTCGACTGGTCCAACGGGTAAAATAAAAAATAAAAGGTTAGCTAAAAGGAAAACAGATGGAATGTCACACAAAGTGTATTTTTAATGCAAAACCTCCTAAATCATTTATTATAAAAATGTCGGGGGTATTACTGGAAAAAAACATATATATCAAAAGTCCAGCCAAAAAGCATTCCAGGTCAACACAACCCGAGGTGACCTATATATAAAGTTACATGTTTGAACCGTACCCGTTATCTGACCTGCCAATATGTTATGTCACCTCTAATATAAATAATAAAATAAACTACAGCAGTATTTGTATATGTGTGGTCCTTATGGTCTTTGAAGATATGCTTGTTAAACCTATTCATTTGTTTTTTATATAGTGATCTTCATGAGAGGGTAGATCTCATTGCTTGTTTGGGGGGAGATGGGGTTATTCTTCATGCATCAAACTTATTTAGAGGTGCTGTTCCCCCTGTCGTATCATTCAATCTTGGGTCCCTTGGTTTTCTCACTTCACATGCTGTAAGCATCTTACTTAACTTGTAAGATTGAAAGAGGCCAATTTTCTTTTATTATAAAAATTATTTATTAATGAATGGGTTTTTCTGGAACAGTTTACAGACTATCAACAGGATCTCAAACGAGTCATCCATGGAAACAACACACTGGAAGGTGTTTATATAACTCTTAGAATGCGTCTCCGTTGTGAGATATTCAGAAATGGGAAAGCAATGCCGGGGAAAGTTTTTGATGTTCTGAATGAGGTGGTGGTTGATCGGGGTTCTAACCCATACCTTTCAAAAATCGAGTGCTATGAACATGACCGTCTTATTACTAAGGTTAGTTGTTGAGTTAGTTGACTCATGGTGTCATGGTGTGACTTTTATTTCATTGCATTCTCGAGTCTAAGAAGGAGAGGAAAAAAAAAAGGAAAAGAAAGGTAATCATTTCCTTCCAAATCGTCCCACTTTTGGGAGGAAATGATTCAAGGTAAATTTGGCTTACACTTACCGTCCAATCCTTCCATTTCCTCTCATTTCATTCCATAAATGAAACTCAAGAACTTCTCTTTTTTTTAGATTTTCTTCCAAATCCCTCCCTTTCCCACCTTAAATGCGAAGGTACATTTGACACTAGCACCGACATTAATCGCTGTATGACACAAATATGAAATATCAACCTCTAACTCCATGCTAAATATTAATCTAGTGGTGGCTAAAGCCTAAATGAGCGGTTCAGGTGGATTGGGTAACAAGTTGAGAAAAGTTTTGGGTCAGTATGGGCCAAAATAGGCTGGGTTGATGTGCTAACCCTTATTACTTGGATTTTATAAATAACTAATGTATTGAAGATAATTACATGAACTATACATAATTACATACTATTATGTTTTTTTGAATAAAATGATCCAAGTGGTTGTAACCATTTATGTACACTTTGGGTCACTTCAACTATTCAACCCATTTTACCTACTAGAAGGAAAATATAACCCTAGTGAACCCATTATTAGGCATCACCTTGCACCCTAGTGAACCCATTGACAAGGTGCCTGAAAGTAGGATGGTTCTTTTTAGTTGTTGATGATTTTACAACACTTCATTAAAATAAGGGTAAATTGCACATAATTAGCAACATACTCTGCATTTTCTTACAGTGATTGCACAAAATAGCAACGTACTTTCATATTATTATCATGTATAGCAATGAACATTCACTTACATGTAAAGATCTGGCATGGGCCGTGGCACCTATTGATGTCATGTCATCAGCAATGTGGGACACCATGTGTATAAATGTTGACATGGCACCAGTTGTGCACTTTTCATTTTTACTAACAATTTCTAAAGTCCTATGATCAAATTTAGAAATGGATTGGAAATGTTTTGCAATTCCTTTGACTTTAAATTTATTACATCTAATAGGTGCAAGGTGATGGAGTCATAGTAGCAACACCTACAGGGAGTACAGCTTACTCTACAGCTGCTGGAGGTTCCATGGTATGCCAAGTCTATTCACATTTTAGCTTCATATCCTTTACTTGATGCAACCCTCAACCCCCACCCACCCACCCTTTTTCGTTTCTCAACTTTTCCCAAAAAGAAGAAAAAAGAAGGAAAGTATACTAGGTTTAAAGAAGCTTATATTTTTAGGGCATTGTATGAATGCAGGTGCATCCAAATGTTCCATGCATGCTCTTCACACCGATTTGTCCACATTCCCTCTCGTTCAGACCTGTTATACTTCCCGATTCCGCACGTCTTGAATTAAAGGTGCATCAACTCTTTCTCATGCAGCTTGACTTCTTTATAAATGTTGCATTTTTGGGCTGTTGATAGATATTCTGAAAATAATAGAAATGTTACTTGTCATTAACATGTTTCAGTGGGACTTTTTTGGCTGTTGATCATATTATATTTCTTTAACATTAAGGAGAAATTTGAAATTATTTGTTTTTATGGCAGATACCAGAGGATGCAAGAAGTAATGCTTGGGTATCATTTGATGGAAAGAGAAGACAACAGCTTTCGAGGGGAGACTCGGTCCGTATATACATGAGTCAACATCCACTTCCAACGGTCAACAAGTTTGACCAAACAGGGGATTGGTTTCGGAGCTTGATTCGATGCCTAAATTGGAACGAAAGACTTGATCAGAAGGCTCTCTGATTCCAGTACCACTTGAGAAGCTTTTACCGAATTTCTTGTAAATTTACTGTACATATTATACAGGTCAGTTAACACAAATATAGATGGAGCCTAGAACAGTAAAACTCATAAGATTTAATGGTTATAGTTTTAATACCATTGCTGTGGGAAAATGGTTTCTTACCATATCTATTTTTCCTCCATTATAAAATAAATTCGTTTAAAAGATGTTCAAAATCACTCCTATGAATCCGTTTACAAATTTGCTAATATTTCGACTGTCATGCAAACTTCTTTCTTGTGAATGTTCAAGTTACCCATTGGGTTTACCTTTGGGGTCGAGTTAGGATCCGTTTACAAACCAGTTGCCATCGTCCTTCGGGTTATCCATGTCCGCATCTCTTAAATTCTATTTTTGTAAAGAAAAAAAATTCTATTTCATTCTACCTACGAAACGATGATATATGAAACTTGCTAATATTTTTCCTCTTTCATCTCTGTCTTGACACTTGTCTTGTTCATTTATTGAGTATAAGGATGGCTAGAAGGATTTAGTAATTAGTAGAAGAATATAAAACCTTTGTTTCCCAAAAAATTTGATTATTATTTCCTTCTTTTTTTTTCTTGTAATCCACTAATTCTTATTTTTTATTACGTTTATTGATTTTGACACTTGTGTTAATCTTGTAAGTAAGAAAATAAGTAGGAGAAAATAATAGAAGAATATAGAACATTTATGCTATATTTAAATATGTGATAGAAAATACAATTACCAGGTAAAATGATCATACGATAAATTTTTGTTTATTTTGTTTGTTTAAATCGTCTGATGCGCGCTGCTACCTTGTACTTCTTGTGGACCTACTTTTCCCTGAATAAACAATTATTTGATTAACATAGACTTCTGTTTTTTTTTAGTTAACATTTTTAATTTAAGGCTGATAATTTGGTTTGTGTTCGGGTAAAATGGGTCGTGTTATTTTTGTGTCGACCCAAGTTAATATCGTGTCACTTTAACTCATGTTTGGTTCTAGACTTCTGGTAGTGTTTCACTATTTCGTGTCAACTCATTTTACCAGAAAAAAAACTTGTCTTTTCAGAGATAAATTCGGATTAACCAAGTCGACCCATTTTACCACTTTTATTTACATTTTTATTTAATTAATACACTCTTATTTAACAAAATCAGGTCATTTTCAGGTAGCAGACTTAACCCGACCCATCTTTTTTCGTGTCATGTTCGTGTCGACCCATTTTAGTTTTATGTCGGGTTCGTGTCAACCCATTTCGTGTTTAGCAGGTCTCGTTTCGAGTTTATGACTTAGATTACCACCCTTAATTTTTATAATGTTTAAGATGGAGGATGATAAGTATATTTTAGGGTACACGGAATGAGAGGGTGTTAGGCATGTCGTGAAGCCACCACTCAAAGTGGTGAAGAGTTTTCCCACACCATCATCAAGTGGTGGGCGAAGGAAAGAGTTGATTATCACCTAAGTGATGGTGTAGGTGGTGCAAAAAGTGGGTCATCACTATTTCTCACTCTCTTCTTTTTTTAAACTTTAATTGGGTGGTTGGTATTAGATAGTTGTATAACTTAGTGTGGTGAGAAGTAAACATTATATGACCGAATAATAGAAAGAAAAAAAACTGATGTGAAGTGTGCTGAGAGTGGTGGGGTGTCCCGGTGTCATCACTAAAGTGTGTAGACAAAATGGTAACTCCACCTCATCTCTTTCTTTCCTTTTTTAAATTTATTCATAATTACAAAATAGTTAGAATTTTTAATAAAATATGTTTTTACTTAACTCATTTCACTTCATATTTATAATAATACTAATTGTTATGACATATTGTCAAGAAAAGTAACTAAAATGTTAAAATTTGTTAATAAAATTAATGATCAAAATATTATGTCCAGAAAAAACCCTAAATTCTAATTTCTTAAAAAAAGCAAATTGTAACCGGATAGACAGATAATCGGTTAAGCCCATAACTGATTTATGTAAAGCAAAGCGAACTGCCTTTAGCATGTCATATGAATCCGATATAGTTCAATTAAGCCTATACATAACCGATTTATGCACTGCCTACTTCAAGGGAACATACGTATGTGCATATTATCCATTCACTACGTACACATTCTTCATCGCAAGATCGAGTTCCACATATCTCAATGTATTGTCTCGCCTTAATTCCTTTCCTAATTTTTTTTTACCCATTAGAGACATTATTGAATATTGGATTGTCAACATAACCGTTAAAGTTATCCCGTAAAAATAAAATACATCAACGACTAGGCTATTCAATATATAAGAAAGAGGTAGCGCATTGACCATTAGGAATTTCTTTTAGCCCGGTGAAAAGCGCCTTGATCCTAACAATTGGTATCAGAGCAGGTTATAGGTTCGACCCATGTCATGTGCGTAAATTGCTAGGTATGGGCTAAAAGCATTTGCGGCATATGTGCGGGGATTGTTGGATGTTGGATTTTCAACATAATCGCTAAAGCTATCTCGTAAAAATAGAACTCGTGGACGGCTAGACTACTCAATATATAAGAAAAATGTAGCGTCTTGACCATCAGGAATTCCTTTTGACCTGGTAAAAGTGTGTTGATCCTAACAGACATAGATCTTATGCAATATATGTATATAGTTGGTACATATAATTCTTGTGTGACTAACGGGTTTTTGGGGATTGGTTGATACATACTGAACTCCATCAATACTCTATTGGGTAAATATTCTTCAACATTCACCCAACATGTAATCTAAGGCTTTGTTAATTTTTTTTTTAAGATAAGGTCTTATTTAAATGACATGTCTATGGGGTGGACATACGTTTTTAATAAGTTTGTTTGTTTTTCACAAACATAAGTCCTTTCTTTTTCTTATTCTGAAAAGCAAAAAAATCATATTTTTTCTTCATAGACTTAACTTTCTAAATTACATCTAGCTTCTAAAAACATGAAATAAGAGATCTTATTTCTTTAAATACAAAAACAAAACATGCCTAAGTATCACACTTCTATTTGTTTACCACTTTCACACAAAGCAAATCGAAAACTTCTTGATAAAGAATCCAGACAACTACATACGCTAATTATAGAGTGAAAATAAATAGTCAAGTCAATGGTACAAATTCAAAAATAACATAATAAAAATATCACGGTGCTAATTTTGTTATCGTTTTATATATAAGTTTATTATCGTTGAACAAATTTAATGTATAAGTAAAATCCAGTATTTTACTAGATTATAAAACACGAAAAAACGAAAAAAAATTAAAAAGATAGACGACATTAACACTCAGACCAAAGATGTAAGCTTTGATGAGAGAGGGAGGATGGACTTGACATCAGAAATGTGGTATCATGATACGAAAAGTCGAAAAGACGTGATTGTATTTCTTGTACAATCAATCGATCATTATTGTTATAGTTAGAGGCAATAAAATCAAATTTTTATTGTTATAATTAAAAATGATTATAAAATATTTTAAAATGATAAAACTAAAAATTTGGTTAAATAGAATTTTTGAAATGTTATAAAGAGTAATTATGATATTTGTAAATTATGGTAGGCAAATACAATACTTTAAGGTTTAAGAAGAGTATATATAGAATTTTTTAATATGTATGATATTTTAAAATGTTAAAAATAGTAAATATGATATTAGTAAATTAGTGTTGTCAAATACGATATTTTAATATTTACGAAGTGCATATATAAAACTAGTTCAAATATAAAGAATAAAGAAAAAGTCGAACCTTTATTCTTTTAAAAAACATATAAGATAAGAAGATAATTAAGAAAAGAATAATGGTGTATTTAGTTAAAGGGTAATTCTATATATCCCCTCTTGATTATCTATATAACCCTCTTGATTTGATATGTGTGAGTGAAAAAGCTATCTTGAAAATGTAACATTCTTGATTTAATATTTAAGTTTGTAAAGAGAGGGAGGCTAAATAGTAGCACCCTTAGTTAAAATTCCAAAAATGGAGGTGTTAAAGAGTTACGTACCATTGTTTTCCATATCACGTGTGTTTCTGACATGATCAACCTTATAGTAGTAGTTAAGTACACTAATTAATTGCCTTTACTTAGTCGTGACTCACTGATTTAACTGCATGTGAGTAACTAAAAATAATTAAAATACATGACACAACATTAATTCCTGTGAAATATTTTTGGAACATTATTATTATTACATATAATATAATATACACTCAAATGCCTGCCAACTTATAAATTATCTATGGATTCTTTCTTATCTTGCCTGCAAAGATTCCCACCACAATACAATACAATACAATACAATACATGTCTTGTGAGGTTGTAGTTTTGGAGTGTAGCCAAATTATGCAGTTCTATTTGGGTTTGAGATTTACCCCTCCCCTGTATATTTATGAACCTTTAGATTTACATATTTTGAATTCATATAAGAAAAACAACAAAAACAAAACACTAAAGATGGAGAAAAAGAAGTAATCTGATGCAGAAGATATATATATATATATATATATATTTTTTACAGAACTACCAGTTTAGTTGCTCAAGACATTGGTGTTCAAACGTCTCACTAAACGACAACATTTGAGATGGAAAAAATAATTAAAAGAAAATTTGAAAGAATGGATGATTAATATCGCGGTTTAGACTAAGGTTAATTTAAGATTGTGCCTGAAGTACTCGACAACGGTATTCTCCCAAAGCCCAAATAGGGAAGATGTTTCTGTATGCAGCATATGTGATCATGCAGTTCCTATTGAAGACCCCCATGATCTCCTGCGTATTTTGAAACAGAATTTATATACCGAACAAAGATGGTTAAAACTTAAAAGACACAAGTACCTTAATGACTACTTTAATTAATTAATCAACAGAATCACTGTTTGTTCTCTTAAATAATTGTTACAAAATGTCGTGTAAAGACCAGAAACAAGTTTTCATGAGGTCATTCTTTAAAACATATGTTATAGAAGTTCTTTAACAAAATGAATCAACTGAGAATTAATCGTATTACTGATATGATCAATATTCTAGAGATCTTTTAATTATAGTACTTATTATATTTTAACTAGAGATAATCTTTTATCTTAGGTAGGTAATCTTTTATCTTAGGAAAGAAGTTATTTATTTAGTATAAATAGAGGTTTAGGGGTATCATTTGAAGGGAGGAGAGTTTAGAGTTATTTTGATATTTTATTTGTTTTGGAGAGCTCCTACCTCTCGAAAGTAGGTTAAGGAGAGACGGGTGCCTCTCGAAAGCACGCCGACTATTGTATTTGTTCCGATTTATCAATATATCAATTTGGTTCGTATCAATTACATTCTGAATGTGCAGATATCCATAACTTTGCTTAAAGACAAAAATCAAAATGATATGAACTTACTTGTTGTGGAAAATCACCATTTTCCATCTGAGAATTAATCAATACTCGTGCCGCAGAGTGCAAAGGCGTTGGATCTCTCTTGGCCTGTAAAGAATTTTGGAATTTAAATACTTATGAAACAGGTTTACAAGATAACATTCTATCAATTTCTCAACTATCACTGATTGTTACTTTGTGTTAAGAAAATTATGAATTTGGCTTATTATATAAATCAGTTACAAGTTAGTACAGTATTTTAGTCTCAAAAAATTGTAATAGTTGGGATTGACTTTGGATGCTTACCTGCTCAGCATCAATGAGAGCTAGCATTGCCCAACCTGTATTTACCACATGAGAGCGATTTCCCTCAAGATTGGTATACACCTGCATACAACACATTGAAGCAAGCATGAAGTGAGAGAATGTCAAGTCACCAGTTTTGCTACTTGTGATTCAGTTAAACATAATAATTATATGTTATTTCACTGAATTTCATATTTGACCTTGTCCTGACAAGAGAGATAGCTCTCTCCCCATCCGCCTGAAGCAAGTTGCTTAGACAACAAAAAGTTACAAGCCTTGCGAATGCTAGAGCAGTTAGAGAAGTTCCTTCCAGCAGCCACTAACCCTTTCACCCCAAACCATGTGCCATACGTGAAGCAAACCGCCCACGAGCCATACCTAGCCACCCAACATTTTGCAAAATGTTCAGATCAAATTCTAGATTTTCATATGCATTCAGTGTTTTCTTAACAGAAGAAGAAGAAGAAGAAGAAGAAGATGCAGAACAAACCATGAACCATCTGGTGCTTGGATTGTTTCAATGAAAGCAGCAGCTTTATTAATACAAAGTTGTACCTCTTCTCTCCTATGGCCAGGGTACAATCTCTTAAAAGCCACCAGAGCTTGAATCGCAGCCGATGTACATTCCACATATCTAAAAAACATTGATCATATCCATTGGTAAACAAGCACAAGAAGATCGACAACTACTAGAAAATCAGAAAAAGAGGGTTTGATATCTTACGGGTAGTCAATAACGATATCACCAAAAGTTTCAGCAGGATTTATTAACTGAAAGTGGGGTTTTAGAGACAAATATAAATGTCAGATTACACATTTAGTGATAATTAACGTTATGTTGCAAGAAGACACTATTTGTATGACACTGAATTTTGTAACAGTGGAAATGAGGTGTGTATGGGAAAACAAGAATAGATTATTGCATATGACACTCAATTTTGTAACAGTGGAAAATGAGGTGTGCATGGGAAAACAAGAATAGATTATGTGATTACAGTCAAACATATAAAAGTAAGTGCATCCATACCTCTAACCAGCTGTAGGATCTTGTCAGTTCATATGTTGCAAAACTACCATCAGCATTCTGCAACGATGTATATGAATGAACTTCTCAGACATTCAGAATGGTTAAGGTTCAAATTTCAGTTAAAATATTTAACATCCAGAAACAAATATGTGTATAGTCGGGCAGGAGTGACAAATACAGACCCCACATACACCAGTGATCATTTTTCTCAATCTCCTTGTTCTATTGAGCAAGTAATCTGATATGTAAGTTGGCAGTAGAATGTTCTGTGCTTCAACTTCTCACTGTGATTGGAGTATTTTGGAGATCCAATTTCTAGCTTTTTTTATCAAGTTAGGCATTACAGATTTAGGTTTACTCATACATGTTCTAAGTTATGCTACAGATTATTTTTACTAATATTAGGACTTGTTTACTTCTTTGTTTGATGTTAGTTTACTTCTGCTTGAAGCTTCATTATACATTATAGTTATATTGTAATAACTTAACACATCTTTGAAAAACAATGCTCTTAATTCATTCTCAGGGTATCATATTTCAATTGAACTTAAAAAGATTCTTCTAAATGTCATATATCTAAAACATGTCACTTTATGGTTTACTTTGGGTGGCAACTTCTTCCTGGCAACTGTAATAAAAAACGCTGGATGGACTCTTCAGAAACTGGGAAGAAATAATGGTCTATGGGGGAAAACGAGAAACCAGAAGCAGAATTATCTTATGAGCAAGAGATTATGAATGTGAAAGTAGATTTACTACAAAAAGAACTACCTGTAAGGATAGAATAACGTTAACGGCATCATACAGGTTCTTTTCGGCCAATGGCTCATCAACAATTTTTGATGGCAATTTTGCAAGCAAAAGAGCAGCCTAACAGAAAACAAATAAAATGTGTTAGAAGCAGTTAACAAACTGACAACTTGAATATGATACAAATGGGCCATCCACAACCTTTAGCCCTTCCGCAGTACAATCTGAAATGGGCCAACCGTGGTCTGCAGTTGAGAAAGGCCAAGCACCTTTTGAAATATGACGATACCAATAATCAAGATCGCCATAGCAGTTATCTAACACCTTTAAGCAAAAAACAAGCCTATTAAAAATAAGGTAATGTGACAAAGAACATAAGTTTCTGTTCAGTGAAACTGTGAGTTTCACCTGCGACTTCTTTATGAACATGTGTCCTTTTTTCAGTGTTGGACCAAATTCTTCAATGAGGTTTGTAGAAATAATTGCTTGAACGGCGAATGAAGTATCCCATAGTTGACTACCGTTATAACCCTGCATCAGATGATTATTTATATAATGAAACTCCATTTACCCTGTGATAGTAAATATGTGTTGAATATATATATATATATATATATATAGGGGAGGGTTCATTTGAGAACCATTATTATTGTGAGAACCGCGAGAACCAATCTTAGATGTTCAATTGGTAAGTGGAATTCATGAATGGAGAGGTGTGGGGATTGAGTGTGGCAAGATGCATGTAAGAAATTCATGGGTGCGCAATCCAATTAAAGGAGGGGGAATTGGACGGCTAAGATTAGTTCTCACAATAAAAACGGTTCTCAAATGAGATTTTCAATATATATATATAAATAACTGATGTAGGGCAAAAGGGAGGGATGGTGAATTCTGATTTGAAAATCTTGACTCTTGTAGCTTGGGTAGGAAGACACCCAATGGGTCTTCTCTGATTTAGGGAGGGGGAGAATCATCTCCTTATTTGTATTTTCTAATATAAATAAAAGACTAACTTCAATAAAATCTATTAAATAATTCTAACCATTAAATTTAGATAAAAGTTTTAATTATCAAATTTTAACCATCCTTTGTCGGCTAACTAGGAAGGCTAAAAGCTAGAAGCAAAGTCCCCGTAACTACCTGCGAATGAAGCGAATTTATTGATGTTGCACCATTCAAGTATGGAAAGTGCCAGATAAAAATTAAAACCCAATTTTGACTTTTCTTGGTCAAAATTGAATTCAATTTTGACTTTAAATTAGACAAAATTATTAGAGATAATTTATATATGTCTTTCTTAAATCATAAAATATCATATTTTTCGACTTTATTTTATGTTTTATAATATTTCAAAATATCATATTTAACCAAATTCTTAGTTTTATCATTCTAAAATATTTTATAAATATTTTAAATTCTTTTTTAATTATAACAAATAAACGTTTAACTTTGTTAACCCTATAATAATGATCGATGACGTATACAAGAAATACAATCACGTCTTTTCGTATCTAAGTTTCTGCTGTCACGTTTGCCCTCCTTCTTGCATCGACATTTCCACCGTTGTTTAGAGTGTTGATGTCGTCTATCGTCTTTTTTTAAATTCTCATCGCTTTCGCGTTTTATAAATATTTTTTGTAATGTTTAATATTTATTATCTTTTAAATCAACCCGTGAATCACACGGACATTTAGTCTAGTTCCTTTATATTTTATCAGCGAAACCATATTCCAATTTCAATTTCTTTTTCTATCAGGATGTGGAGGTCAAGACCTATTCCATTGACACCCGTAGACACGTCCATTTGGCTACCAACAACATAATATAACAAGAGGGAAAGAAGGAAGACATACATCCTCGGTCATTTTGACCAACTCCTCGGAGAGTGAATCACGAATGGCTTCCATGGATGCCTAAAATAAATAATGAAGCAAAAACACTTGGAATTAGAAAAATGGATCAATGATGATGCACGATAAGATGTGTAGTCAATATAAGGAACAACTCCCGAATGTTATTAGGTTTGTAAATGGCCGGTTTGAAATAGTTTCATACCAATCTAGACATGTAAGATGCAAGTTCACCCTCCTTTTGACGTAGAGCAGCTTGAAAAGCACTTGGTGTCATGCTCTTTAGGTAATATGGGCTTATGGGAGACTCCTTGGGGTTTCTTTCTGAGAAATTATGAGACGAGTCCAAAGATGCTTGGAGAAAGAAACTCTCCTCCATACTACTTATACTACTACCACTTGAAAGTCTGCGGGTCAATCCTGTATAACAAGTCAGCAGACTAACGAAATCAAATAGATCATGAGACCTGGCGTCGGTAACATGTCAATAGGTAGTATACATACAAAAAAAGGTAAGGTTAACCCAAATAAACTTTTTTATTAACCAGGGATAATGTATGTGTGCCCCTGACAGTATTCTTCTATTTTCATTAAGCCACCTATATATTGAAACTACTTTTTAGGTCACGCAATGTTTGAATTTATTGTGTTTTCAAAAACTTTGACTAGTATTTTCATCATCTAGTAACAAACTCAAACGGGCCAAAAAGTTGTTACAACATATGGGTGTCCTTAATTATAAAAGTTGAATACTTGTATGACCTACACATATATTATCCCCATAAACATTTTCTAATTTTATAAACCATATTGTTTCAAAACTCTATTTTCTTATAAAATGATTAATGAGGTTCTATGTATTAGAAATACACTATAAACAGACTTTCGACTTATTCAAGATGTTTCTTTAGTGCTTTTCTTTTTCTAATTTTGCATGTTTGACCCATTATAGATAAAAACATGACTTAAAATCAACTCAAATAGAATCCTATAGCCGGGCTGTCTTTTCTAGTTTCAAGAAATCAAACTGAAAAAGAGCTACTCTCACCATTCTCAGAGACAGACTTGGTTTTGGCTATGGAACTTTGTCCACAAACAATAGAATCCTGAAGCCGGGCTGTCTTTTCTAGTTTCAAACGTTCATCTTTTTCACGATCTATATCCTATAATCATCAAGAACATAACTTATGTAACCTATGCACTTGAACAATTTCCAGAAAGAGAGAAGTTGTCAATCAACGTAAATTAAAAATTGTTAAGGAATTGCATGATATCTAGTAACACCCCACATTTTGTTATAAATTATCCGACTTATATATTAGTGGGTCTCACACGACGTGAATTATAATCCACGGTTGCGAGTAAAAGTTATGTATATTATTTTATGGATTAAAATAATGATTCTCGAAAATACCAGCTTATAAGAGTATATTAGAGTTAGGATAAATTGTAAGTCGGAAAGGGGATCAATATACCCACTCTTTTGAGTGAGTAGGTAAGATAGCAGAGCTCTCTTTAATTCTCTTCACCTGTCCACCCTCATTAACTTCACTGCTAGCCTTGCCAAGAATCTTGTTGCCTTCCTTGAAAAACTTAGATAGCGGTTAATACATGCAGACCTATGATTCCCTACCCGGCCGGTTTAGACTTAGTTCACTGCCATTTCATGCTTTCACTTTGCATACTCCCGAGAGAGAACTTAGAGCAGAAAGTTATATTAGTGAGTATGCTGAAGAGTAGGAGCTCTATTAAGGAGGAGGTGACAAATAAGTGTTGTGACATGCAAGAACCGTAGTAGCAGAGCATAAGAAACTTCCTTTTATCGTTGTTTCCCGTAAGCTCGGTTTAATGGATTTCGGTACAACACTGTGTTTTGCTACAAGTTGGTTTCCAGTGTGTTCACATCTTAGTTGGAACACTTTGGAACAAGATTGGAGTAAAACCATGCACCAATAGTTAACCTCCGGTCAAAGTTGGAGGTGATATGTTGAAGTGTTGTAAAACGTCTATGACAGATTGGGAATAAGTTTATAATCTAATTAAGAGCATTTTGGTGCAAACTAGGAGTGAGAACAAGTTTTGAGAAAAACCCATTAACGGGTCAAAAGGATAATCTAAAGATTTAATATGGAAAGTAAGTGTTTTTTATGTAAAAACTTACTAAAAATGATCACTAAGGACCCATTAACGGAAACAATTTTTATTAGTTGATAAACAACATAGTAATGATAGTCTCATATAGATATGTTTAGGATACGGTAGATAGCATTTTGGAAATACGAGAAAGGACTAAGGACCGAGGTGAGTTCACTACCCTTACCCGTATTATACGCAGTATTGTGTAACCAGATGTTATGTGTTTCGGTGTGAAAAGATGAGTATGTAAATGTGATTATAGATAAATATATATAGCATGTTGTGTGATTAAATATGTTAAATAACATATATGGTCTGTATAAGACAGGTGGTGTGGAAGAGTGTGTGTGTTTAGATAACATGAACGGCTTAATAGACTAAAGTGATACAAGCTCGACGCTTCTAGGATAGCACGGGACCAGCTACGTGTGATTGGGTTCCAGTACTTAGTTATGATAAATTGTGTGTATTTGACAAGTGAATGTCTTGATGTGTGTTTGGATGTGATTATATATAAATTGTTTTTGTGCACAATTATTTTCACATATGTATACAGATAAGCACAAAATTATATTTTAGCCATATGATAGTAGATATATTTGGAATTATATGTTAGCCATACGATAGCAGATATATTGGTTTTATATATATAGTTACACAGAAACAAATTAGCCATATGCATTTAGGTACGTTCGAGTATAGTGTTGATGTTTGCCACCATATTTTATTTGTAAGTTTTACACGTTAGGGTAAAGGAAGGCTTCGGCTTGCGGTTGACATTTCACGTTTTGAAGACTTTAATAATTAAAATAGTAAATTATATTTTTAGATGATACGTATAGATAATTTAAAGAATTCCATTGTGTAAAGAATGTTAAAATAGTTTGTCGAGTCTGTTGACTCAAAGAATACGTTTTGAGTATTTCAGTAAAGCAAATAGTTTTTTTTTAATGGTTCAGCAATTGGGGCGTCACATATCTGTATGGAGTAAAAAGAAAATTGACACCTGCCGGAGAAGTTCACGCTGAGTCATTGCTTCTTGCATCTCTTGCTTATGTTTCCTCTTGAGTTCTGTCATTGCTTCTTTGAGTTGATTTGCATAACCTATATGAGTATCAGCTTCTTCTTTTAGAGCCAGATACTCCTGCCTACTTTCTGAAGCTCTTTGTCTTTCCTTCTCAAGAGACCTAGTTAGTTGGGTTTGTTCAGCTCTCAAGCATGATATCTGCAACAGAATATGATCATTAGTTACTAACTTTTGCATGGCTCAATCAAAGTAACTATAACAGGCCAGGTTGGGGGGCTAGGTAACGGCTCAAAATGGGTTACCTTGGTATTGGTCAATACGGGTCCAATTGAGTCAACCCAAAATCCACCCGCCCAAAAAAATTTAACATTTTAATCTAACTTTTCTTTGTAGGAGGTTTTATGACTTTTATCCATATATAATATAACATTTTACAAGGAGGTTACTGTTCAATATTATTCTATTTTTTAATATTTAAGGTTGCAAAATATGAACAATTGATGTTTAGATTTTTTATAATTTATTCCTTCTCATATTTTAGTTCCTGCTGCAGAGCATGGGTTATAGTGACAGATTAATAATACATGTTGGGCGATGTTTTGACTTTACCCGTTTTCTTTTAAGCTAGTTTTTTGTTTTACCCTTTTGACCAGTTAGGGATGAAACATAATCTGGATAGACCTATTTATAAGTGCATGGATCGAAACGTTGTTGCCCCTAAAAGCAACCTATTAAGGGGATAAAGGCAAACGGACCTGAGCTTCAAGAACATTAATTCGTGATAATGTTTGGGATAAGCGTTCATTAACAGAACGGTCTCTTTCCTCTGCAGCTTCAGCTTTGGCCTCTGCATCCTGCAGATTAAGCTATCAGGGAAGTCTATATATAAAGGTAAAACTAAACATCAAGGTAGGTAACTTAAGTCTAATTCAATATGAGGGTACTAATTTTCTTTTTCTTAACTAAAAGGTATCTAACTTGTAACTTTCATTAAAATGAGGATCTTTTGATTTTTTTGTTCGGCGGTCACCTTTTTTTACCTCAAAACCTAAAAAAGAAAAAATTAAGTTGAATACTCTTAATTAATTAAAAGAAAAGTTGGATACCTAAGATATAAACTAAAATTAGTTTAATACCCTTTTGCCCAATATTCCCAAATTATTATCTACATGGCAGCTAACATGACTTGCCACGTGGCTTACATGCTGACTAAACTAGTTACCTAGTACTTACAAAAGTTGCTTAAAGTTGAGTGTAATTTTCTGTAGTTGGAGCTATAAAGAATTATACTTGTTAGACCATCCGTAGCACACCCAAATGGGTTGCCTATCCAACTTTCACATCAACACCATATCATTTTCCACTTCTCTTCCTCTTCCCAACCCAAACGTTAATATAGCTTAATCCAATCTTACCCTATTTTTTATTTTATTTTATTACATATATTAAGAGAGAAGGTGAAGAGAGAGGAGAAAGAAAGAAGACAAAGATAGAGAGAAAGTGGGGTGGGGTTGGGTTAGGCGTCGAGTCGTAGAAGCCAAAGATGCAAGAGCTGATCGGGTTGGGGTATACCCTCAGCGGTGTTCCCCTCAAAGTCAAACTACCCGATGATGAAGCCGAAGGCTTCGGGTCAAAGTGCTACGTATGGCCTAATAGTATGTAGTATCTATGTGACCTGAAGCCGAATGTTTAGTGATCTCTCCGCTGTCGCCCATGCTTGTGCCTTTCTAGCAGCTGTTTCCTATCACCAGTAGATAATGTAAAATCAGTGAACAAACCATAAAGCTCAGATTGAAAATATAAGAGAATACCTGCATAGACTCAATCTGCCTCAAAAGAGGCCTGGTAGATTCAGGAAGTTGCATAACCAGCTCTTCACATCTACGCTCACTTGCCTATATAGGTAATGTACTAACTTGAAATATAATAATAAAGAAAATGATCCCCCAAAAAAGAAATACAACATGTATTTGTTGGCCTATTTAAAGAAGCAAAAGGGATAATGATATTAAATGCAACTTACTTTCGCAATTGTTATAGATTGTGAAAGTACGTTGTAGTGGGTTGTACACTTATAAAAGTACATTGCATTAAATGGAACACGTACTAGAAATATTTTGTTGGCATTAGGGGGTGCCAGAGTGAAGCTATTACATGCAATTACCGAAGCAAAACCATAAAACATACTTGATACCGTTTTTGGAGGTCATCAATGTCTTTCCGGAGCATATCTTCTTTACAAACTGCCTGCAACCAGGAGATTTTTCAAAGGTGGCAATATCGACCAATTTACTTATGAATGTGTCCATTTGGTTGTATTTATATCAAACAAGTCATGGATTAAATCAGAAAAATAAGTTAAAGGGAAATGGGCCAAAAAGTTTGAACGAAAGTCTATTTATAATGGACATAGTTTCCAAGTAGTTCTATTCAAAGATTTTGGTTAATTAGTTACGCAATATTACAGTTTTGTAATCATAACTAACGCATTCAATTTTTTTTTAAATTAATTAATAGGCAAAAATATGTTTGTATATCAATCCAACCAACATGGCACCTTTTCTAACTCCACAAAAATATGTCATGTTTTAACCCAAACCTGTTACCTAAGACTGCCCATTATAGCAAATTTTGCATGCAAAATACTCAATCAAATGTTCCAAACAGAAACCTGCTGTTCTTTTATACTCAGAGTGTGCCTTAATTCTTCCAAAGTTTGAACTAGCATGGTTTCTCGTTCCTCAGCCTCCCTTAGGTGACTCTCTAGCTCATTTCTGGCTTCATCATTCGCTCGTGCCTCAGCTAACGCGTTTGCTTCCTTGGCTGCACTCAATGTGTTCATGTAGTTTTCTTTTTGTGTTGCAAGTTCAGCCTGGTTTTTCTCTATTGTTTCCTGCAGCAGCTTCTCCATGGATGCCTTTTCCCTCTTTAAACTCTCCAGTTTGTTCTCTTCAATCTGAAAGTTAATTAAAAAATAAGTCTAAACTGAGCATTTGAAGGAAAATAAACAGTAACGAGCTGTCAGGACACATTGAATGAGAACGAAGAAGAGAATGTGATTATACAGTCTGCTATGTATCTCACATTCTCACTATTCCTTAGCTACTGATATTAATCAAACTGGCAATCAAAAAGATAGATTAATCGACTTTCGAAAGGTCAATCAGCATTCCCACGATTACTTTCGAGAGGTAAACCAAAGTGAGATAAAAACTATCAATCAATTTCTGCATAATCAAAATTACAACCCTAATGACCTATTTATAATGAAAGATAATAATCTACTCCTAAAAGAACCCTAACTCCTAATCTTTATCTAAAACAAACCTTATCTAAATATATCAACTATATAATAAAACATATCTAATAATAATTTCCTTATCTAATTAAGACTATCATTAAAATATTGCAGCTTAGGTAAATCTGGGTCGTATCATTTTGCAACAAAACTGGCAATAAAAATGAAGACTATTTGCAAGATAAAAGAAATCTTGATAAAACTACATCATTCGGCCAAAGAAGTAAATTACCTGTAGCTTGCTTATCAATCCTTTCTTCTCTTCTTCAAACTCCCTAATCTTAAGTCGTCAGAAAACAAAATATAAACAATGAGAACACGTGCAACAGAACAGTTCTGGTTTCTAAAGGCGACTTGGTATAATATATTGCATACCTGTGCTCGTAGTTTCCTAATCGTAGATTCTTGAACAGCTTGTTTCTTTGAAAGCTCTTCACCTATATGAATGAAAAGGAATAATGTGCACCATCAATTTGTACAATAGAGAACATGGTATTCAGAGAATACTGAAACTATATTAGCAAGTAGTAGAAGTCACAAATATATCCATCATCAAGCAATTGAAAGGTATTTGATTTCATACTTGTAAACAACACATCTAAATATTTGACCAATGAATGGCATTGTAACTCTTAACAAAACAAGAATTGACACTCATTAATTAGTTTGAGATGGAAAAACAGAAGTTGGTTGAATTGGCGAAGCCTCTTCTAGTCTTCACAAACAATCAACTGATTCATTACCTTCAGCCATAACCTGAGTGATTATCTCATCTTTTTCCTTTAAAAGAGCAGTGGCGTCACTTCTCTTATTTTGCTCTCTACGTAGTGCATCCCTTTCCCTCGTGAGAGCATAAACCTGCATTATTAAATCTGAGTTAACATATAACAATGAAATATTATAATCATTCACTATGTGGTTCTTGAAGTTACATGGACCATGACAGAATAATCTATATAGTCAAAAAGTAGAATATTTCCTTTATGGAATTTGAGCTAGCCTATTCCGCTTGATGTTTTTATGGTCAAGTACTAGCTCAATAGTTCATATAAACATCTTTAATTATTGAGAAACAAACAATAACTGTGATGAACTACATGACCTTACCCTAACAACCACGTTGCTTAAAAATTAAAACTACCAAGTTTATAAAGATATTGTAAATAAAAACTGTTTAGCATTTGTCCAAGAATCAATGTGCTTTGATAATTAAAACTATTTTAAAAGTATAGACTATAAAACCTTATTTCCAATACTGTCCAACGTATTTCCAAAAGTAGAAGTCCTATGACTAAAAACGAGATCTAAAGAGTTACAAAACCATTTACCTTTCTTTCCAGAGTTGAGACCCTTTGATGATACTCTTCCCCTAGAGACTCTATTTCAGCATGTGATTTTCTCTGCATAGAAACCTCAGGTAAGAATAGAATAAGAGACGGATGAATTAGATAAGAGAAGTTTAATACATTAAATTTCAGGCAGCAACAAATAGGACATAATTATTGGTTAATATGGGGTACAAGCTCTTCACAATCTTTCCAAGTTTTTTATGCAACCCTCTATTGATGCTCCCATTAAGATAATAAGACAATTAAGTTGGCCAATTACCTTTAATAAGGCGAGAAAAAAACATAAAAAATATAGGAGTAATTTGCGTTTCTCATTGGCACAGTCTGTACAGGCATTTGTGTCAATTCTATAGCAATCATAGCGTCTATAAAAGGAAAACTAGACTCCAAATCATAAACCGATAAACCACAAACAGTAACAGAGAATGCCTTTTAACAAGTAGTTTGGAGCTACATGACTATTGAATTGAACAACACACTCGTTTACACTAATTAATTGTACATGGATGTATTAATGTAGAATTCACAGCATAAACTATATATTTTGAATAATAATTACTGGAAACCTATGGTTTGTCAATGACAAGCATAAACCTATACTTACCCTCTGATCAAAGATTGTAGATTTCAGCTGCTCATTCTCATTCAAGAGCTTTGCAATTTCATCAGCTTTTGCCTGTAACAGATAACTATAACGATTGAGGGCAGCTGAAGATACAAAAAATATAAAGCCGTTGCAAAAAACGATGTAGTAGCCTAGGAGGCACTTCCATAAAAATGCACAGTTTAGCCAATTAAGAATATGTACATGTGGACACCAACATTTAGCAAGATATATAACATAAAAACTATGACCATAAAGAATAAATATAGATAATTTTTTGATATAAAGAACAGTCAACGACCACTTGCTGGATTGAAGATGAAACTTTTGATCTAGCTTGCAACATAACAAGTTAACCACCTTTGGGAGAGTATATCTTGGCGCTTCATTTTAGAACACATCATCCTGCATCACCAAGTATTTGTGCATCAAGAATATCCGGTTTTCACATAATGCCAATATTTAAATACCTGAGCTTGTCTAGCAGCTCCTAGAAGTGCAGCCTCCATCTTTTTCATTTCGTTCTTCAACGTCTCCAATTCAACCATAGAATATGCATTGTCAGATGAATTGCTTCTCAAACTCATTTGTTGTTCCTTTTGGTCTCTCTGATCATCACCAGAAAGCTGGTTCACAGTATGAACTTTAGCATTTTCATTGTCATCTTTGGGAACTACATCACGAACCATCTTAAAAGCATCATCTGGACTTTGCAATAAATGCGGTTGACCTTCTTCGACACTTTCAGTTGCAGAAGATTGACACCTTTGTGGCTCAGACTTGGTTGTAGGAGCTTCTTGTCTAGTCAATTTGTCTTGTGTGTTTGGTTCGTGGTCACTCTTTTCGGGTGCAACGTGAACTTCATTTAGCTCCAGGGAGGTGGTTGCTAGTTGGTCTACACAATTTACCAACTCATTATTGATTGAATCAGAATTTCTTGTAGAACCAATTTTTGAGTTTTCCCTGTGTTCTGGTTCCTCAGAATCATCAGCATTTGGTTTTGTTTGTGAATCAGCTTCCACTTCAATGTTGTTGTCAGCAATGTCAGTTGCCTCATCGGATGATACAAGATTAGTTTGTACAGGTTTTTCAGTAATGTTTTCTGCCTCCTCGGGATATTCAACAATGCTATCTGCTTGATCTTGAATAACAGTATTTGTATACAATGGATTTTCAGAACTGCTATCAGCTTTCTCAGTAATTGCTATGTATGTTTCCACAGGGTGACCCTGATGCTCTTCTGGTTTTGAAGTTCTTACACTTGCATCGGTGACCGACGGGAAATGTTCCACAGTAGACAAGTCATTTGAAGATTTATGTCTTTCTGAACAATCATGTTCTTCTGAAGATCTTTTATCGTGTTTTTGTGAAGAATCATCATGTTTTTCTGGCAGATCATGTTTTTCTGAAGATTCAAGTTTTTTGGAAGACGTATCAGCAGTGCCATTGCCATCTTTTTGTCCCACGAAGGCCATGAACTCAGGAGACCATGAGTTTGAAGCTGGAAGCAAGCAGTTAAATCTTTAATTAATCAGGAAAAGGAAATGAAAAAACATCACCATGACCACTCTTGAGAGGTTCTGTTTTTTTTGGTACCACAATCCTCAGACCTTTGCATCAGAAGAATTATTATGTTAATATAGTTGATTTCTTCTGCCAATTTCTCACCCCAAAATTACCCATAAGTAACGTCGAAACCCTGTATATAGCAAGGTCCACTCCCACCCTATTGCATAGAATGGGGGTATTATGGATATATATAATTTAAAAATAAGGTATCTAGCAACTTCTGATGAAAAGTCGAAAACATATACCCTGCAATTTGCAAAAGTACCAATAGACTTAAGAAGAATTGCTGGTTGTCTGGTTGACAAACCATAACGTCATAAGTCCGCATAAACTAATTATTCAACAAATCATTAAGCCCTGCAATGCAAGTGCTAAACACCTAATCAGCTAGAAGATGTTACTGCTCCAAATCCCAACATGCCGGACAGTTATATCAGTCTATTAACCGATGCTACAATTTATCCAATGTGTTTCGGTATAATATTACATGTGTTTGCATTCAAGTGAATAATTAAAACGATAAATTGATAGCTAGACTCCGAATTAAGGAGCGATCAAGTATGTACCATCAACGGTCGAAGTAGAACCACCAGGCTGGTCTTCTAAACCAAGAGCATTATCGAAATTCTTCTCGATGTTCTTCACGCTCTCGCTGATTTTGTTAACGGCTCCAGCTAAATCCGGGAAGCTCCCTAACGCCACCCTCCCGCGCAACCAGGCCATCTCCAAATCTACAACTAACTCCGATCTTCCAAATTCCTCAAACTACATTGATCAAATGCATCGCGAAACCCTACAATATGCACGATAATTTCAAATCATCGACATTTTATTGCATATTGAACAAAACGAAAAACGAAACTCGGTTTTCGGCAGATCAAAACTTTTATTATTGATTGGTGAAATTAGATTGTGGATCATGGATTACGATACATACTTGTTTAGTTACGTCTGTAGATTGATTTTGCAAGTTTTCGAATGGTAAGTGAATCATATATGAAGATCTTCTCGAACGGTTTGATTCATTTGCAGACTCTCTAATAGAAATGATACGGCCTCGGTCCATCATTACGGATGTGTGAAGCTTTTTATGTAAATAAAAAAAAAAACCCGACGTGGGTTATATCATCCTAATTACCACCTGGAGGGTCGATCCTTTACGTAGTACAATTGATTAATTGAACGTGTCTTAAAAATCACAAAATCACAACATAGGAGAGAGTAGATGTATAGGATGGTTTTTTTAACGGCAATAAAAGATACGTACACCTAGAAAAGAAGTTTTGACATAGTCATTATCTTCAACTAGCGATTCATATATCAAGATGTTAGGAAAAACACATTTACAAAGAGTTTGTGTACGTAATAGCATTTCACCTAAAAGTTTGAGTAATCGTCTCTCTTTGAGATATAGATTTGTATATGTATATGTATATATTTATGTATACGATGACCCCAACTCTAGTAGACCTCGATCATTAGTTGATATAAGAACACCACGTACTATCTCTAAAAAGGATCACCATCAAAACTTGAAAGTTCATCTTGACCTAACACCTCATGCAACCACCATCTCACGCTTTCATTACCATATTGTTTGTAGGTTTGAACTCGTGTGTTGATGCGGGTGTAGTGGTTGTTAGTTGGTGTTGTTTGAGTGGGATGTGTTTGTGTTGTTGAGTTTCGTGTATGTGTGTGTTGGAAATCTAATTTGTGTTTATAATCTATTTGTTGGTTTATTAGAAACGTCATAACGACCAATTCATATGTGTATGTGTGCTAGAATGTGTGTCGAATCTATTTGTCGATTTATTTATATGCATGGACATATGGTTGTATTGAAACTGAAATGTGGGTTTGGGTTTGGTAAGTCTTTTAATTTGTTTGAGTTTGAAAATGGTGTTTTTAGTGTTTGAACCTCAATGTTTTTTTTTCTTCAAATTTATAGAATTTGTGTTGAATCTAGTGTGTATATGTCTAAATGTGTTTATTGAATTTGATTAACGTTCATGAATACTCAAAGCACGTTTTAAGAAAACTTGAACATAAATTCATATAAATGCGTAACAAGTACAAGGAGTAAATATGAAACAACTTTAGTCTTTTTTTTCACACAAATATAAGAATGGTAGGAGTGGTAAGACCACACCACCCCACTATACTGTCACGTCAATTTTTTTTCAACGTCTAATTCATCACTCAGTCCCGTAATAATCACTTCCCACAACATCAAGTTCTGATCTCACCTAATACTTACTAACTAGTGACCAATCAAAATTTTAAAATTATATATAAAAAATTAGAAAGAAAGAGGGAGAAGGAACGAGACCCGCCTTTTACAACTACACCATGTGGTATTTACCATTAACCCCTAACTCACCATATCAAGCAAAAGTGGCACCCCCCCTCCACCCCCACACCACTTATATAGTGGTACAACATACGCTATTTTCCCCCCTCCCTTCTAAGGGTGTTCTTCGTTCGGGTTATTCGGGTTTGAGGTTATAAATGTTACCCGATAACCGGTCTGAATAAAGATCGGGTTATTCAGTTTTTGGGAGTTCGGGTCGGATCGGGATTAGGGTTATTTAGGTAGAACTAGGAATGGCAACGGGGCGGGTTCGGAGCGGGGATTGGTCCCCCCCGTCCCCGCTTAAAAAACAAATGGGGATTTAAACAGGGATCCCCGTTGGGTAACCAGGGAAAATCGCGAGGAAACGGGTATCCTCATTTAATATAAACATGTGATTTTCACCGCGGTGATACCCCTTAAGTAAAACTGTGATTTTTCACCACGAGAACGTCACCGTTAAGATTTTACCACGAGTTTTAAAAAACGATTATAGTAAATTATACAACATTATCGAATACAAACATATCTGAACTGAGATTAAAGTTTTAAAGAGTTTAAATGCATCTAAAATATCAAAACCAAATTATCCAAATAAAGACAATGATTAAAATTAGGTTGTGTGAAGGTGTATAAAGATTTATATATTTTATATTTAAAATTAATTTTATGTTTATTAATATATATATATATATATATATATATATATATAATATTAAATTATAATCGGTTATCAGGTAATCGGGGCCGGGTATCGGGTAATCGGGGCGGGAATCATCAAACTCATCCCCGTTTAAAATAATAGGGTTTTCCTGTCCCCGTTTATCGTCACCGTCTTGTTTATGTCGGTTTTCGGTTTTCCTCGTCGATTTTGGTTTTTTTGCCATCCCTAGGTAAAACCGAATAATAATTTATTGTTTGGCATTTTATGTTTCAATCATTGTAAAATTAGACAATATGGTTATTTTATTTTGTTATTCGTGTTACTAACTTCATAATAAAGATTATTAACATCCTGTTTTATTAATATTTTAATTATATGTGTTTTCGTCTTATCTCTTAATTTGTTTTTATTTAAATTGTGCATATATGAAGCATGATAGTATGTTTCAATCATTGAGAAATAATAACTTACAAATATATATATATATATATATATATATATATATATATGATATAAATGTATAATTAGTTAAAATATATAATTATTAAAAAAACTTAATATTCTTAATCGGGTCACCCGAACTTCTTTTTTTCTAACCGTCACCAACCTGAATAAGGTCACTTATAATAGGGTTAGCTGAATTAGACACCCGAAAAACGATTAACCCGACCCGATTAACCCGAATTTGATTCAGGTTGGCCGAGTTATTCAGGTTCGGTTTTCCCCGACACCCCTACTCCCTCCTATTACTCTTAGGCCATCAACATCCATCCTAAGATAACTCTTTCATCCTTCTATCATCTTTAACCTATTTTTATTTTTATTTGTTATTACAACTATTACTAATTTAAATAATTTAATTTTTATAGATAATCTAAAATGTAATATAAGATAAAATATAATATGTTATATTTCATAAATTAAAATTGATATCTTAACCCTGCATAATAAAAATTAAAAGATAAAAATATTACATAATTTTAAAATTAAAAAATAACTAATTGTCATCTTTTAATTTCTTAAAACCCATGAAATTCGATTAAATTTGCCAAAAGGTTATGATGTGTTTCTCGGTTATGACCTTCTTGAACATTAGCCACTAATTGTTCCTCGCAAATCTCTTCGTCATCTTTCTCATCAACTTGAATGTCGTTTTCATAGGAGGTAAACTTTTTTTGCCTTTAGCATCCAAGTCCCGTTGAAAATATGTCGTTTTCGTATGAATAGTCCTCAGCTCATGCGTAACCTTCGTTTAAAGTTTTCGTCACTGTTATTTCATTATTTGCAAAATAATCTTGAACAAGTCGCTTGTGTTCAGTTTCACGGTCTCTAATTGCATCCAATACTCTCGTATTGGACCCGAATTTTCTTATTCATCATCATAAAAAATAATATATACAACTTGGGTTATTATTGCACGAAATATCTCAGTTCTCGCGTTCCGTTACGCGGTGAGATTAAATCCCCCTTCCAACGATGACGGCATTTTTTAGTGTAGAAAAGAGTTTTAGAATGAGAGAGGATAGTTAGTGGTGTGGGGAAAAAATGGGAGAGGGTTAGTATTTATTGGAGAGAATAAAAGAAAAGATTAATACAAAATAAAGTCGTTGGATAATGGATAAATTAACCACGGCGGCATTCAACCGCTGATTGAGAGAGGAGGCGATGGTATTTCCTGCGAACCTTCATCAACATTGCTTCTCCCACATGTTGAATACGGGTAGTCTTAAACTTCCGTCGATATTAACCGACTGTGAGACCAAAGTTGCAACAACTCTTAATATTAGAGACAATTATTTTTATGTAAGTTATAGAGGACTAAACATATAATTTACTCAAACAGTTATCTCTATTCTAATAAAGATAAGTACTTTGTGTTTTATTTGTCATTGTTTTACCCATTAATCTCATACTCATTTTCAATCTAACTTCCACGTATTAATTTATCGAGTTACTCATTCGTTTTACTTGTTTGACCCTTTGACCTTTTGTCGTATGTATAATTTAGTTGACTAAAGTAGTATTCTTTTTTGCTAAAATAATATTTTCTATCTTACTATTTTTAATATAAACAGCTTCGCCTACTATAAAACTAGTAGGTTAATTTGAAGAATTACCGGAAATTTAATTTCTATATGTATTTAGAGACCAAATAATGAAATTTATGCTATTAACGTTGTAAATGGATTATGACATAGTTTTGTATTTCTCCTATTTATATTTTGATATTATTAAAATGACATTTTAATATATTAGACGATAGAAGAAAGTATTTTTACTTGTGAAATTGATTAATTTAAAAATATATATTTTTTACTAATTATCATATAACTTTAATAGTATGATAACTTTTATAAATAAATCAATTTTACAAGCGCACAAATCATATGCTATTTAGATTGTAATAACAAAAAAGTCACAAGTGTCGATTTTATTTTATATGGTGAGAATTTTTATGCCATCACACGTGAAGATGTGGGAATGTGAAGTGGATGGATGGCGTACAATTAACTTCCTTCATTTTCTTATTTTCTACATATTTATATTTATTTTTCCTTGCACTTTCCATTTTCTAAATTTTTCTTTTTCCTTGCGCTTTCCACAATAAACTTTATTTAATTTTTTTTCTTTAAAAGCACGCTAAACTATTTTGATTTGACGGTGTTTTTAATAACTTTTAATCTTATATTTATTTAGCTCTTTATAATTAGATTTAAAGGGGCTTGCTCCGGCGGTAAGAGAGTTTTCCCAGTGAAGGAGAGCTCTTGGGTTCAAGTCTCTCCGCAGGGTTTCTTCCTAGGAGTAGCTGAGGGTCACTCCCTCGTTGGTGAAAGCAGCCCTACCGAATTAATTAGGGGGGTG